>PYUH01004038.1:49802-136239 GCA_016808085.1 Suaeda aralocaspica | reverse complement strand
TGTATGTATGTACGTATGTATGTATGTACGTACATATGTACATATGTATGTATGTAGGTATGTGTGTATGTATACAAAGGGTTGAGACTTGTGAGAAGATTGACAATGTGCGTACCTCAGCACCTTGTTAGGTTCACATAAGGAGCTAACACCGTTTAAAATGGATTACATATATTTTGTGAATGTTAAGTAGTTAATGTAAGTATTGAGCTAACGACCTAATAATGCTAATTTATAGTGTTGTAGTTACATTTTCGGTGATCAATTTTGTTGCACTTCTTTTACAGCAGACAGCTGTAAAGTGCATTAGCTAGAGCCTAGCCTACTACGTTCTTAAGTATATTATTAATAGTGCATAGGATTACACATTTTAATTGGCTTTTCGGACTTATTGAGTGGCAATCTAACAAAAGAACAACCAAAATAATTGATCTAGATCATTTAACTGAATAAATAGCTTTTTCTATTAGAATGAATGTTTGAGTGCATAATCTATGTCAGCGTGCTGATTTGATCATTTAACTGATTTATAGTCATGTTTGATCGTATAATAAAGCTTTGATTGTGCTAAGAATAATTTAAAGAGGTATGATGTGCTTGTGATGATAGTGTTGAATTATTGATATATGCCTGGCTTATGGTTCTATGAATTTGACTGATTTGTAGTCATGTTTCTTTTATTATCATGTTTGTTTTGTTGCTTGATGATTGTTTAATGGTGGTTTAATAAAACTTGATATGGTATTGGTTGTTATTTGAAACTATTATGCTGCAGGCTATTATACAGGACAATAAAGGATTGGTGATTGAATATACTAGCTGAATTTGTTTGTACTTAGGGCTCAATTTGTAACCATTGTATTCTTAATTCTCTTATCATTGTAATCTCTATTGTAATCTCTATTGTAATCATTTAACACTGTTATTTGTCTGATTAATTTAAATCAGTTCTCTTCCTTTATTTTTTATTTAATGAAATGTGAAAAAATAATATTTATTTGACTTCGAATCATTAGACAAAAGCATAAAATTCGATCGAACAGGATACTTTAAAAATAGAAAAATGTAATGTTAAAGTACATATGTTCTGGTCTGGGATGGAACCTCTGAATAGCGGGACCAAAACCTGATGCCTTACCTCTTGACCATGCCCCACACCTATATTTCTATTCGACACTAATAAACATTAATATTATTATTCATTGTTCGTCAATTTCAGCCCAACTATTTAAAAAAAACTTCGATTTGGATGTTAGTATTTTGACACGTGTAGATTATAGAATTCAAATTAATTCATTGATCATTACATATAATTCAANTTAAAAAAAACTTCGATTTGGATGTTAGTATTTTGACACGTGTAGATTATAGAATTCAAATTAATTCATTGACCATGTAGAATTTCTGCTATTCGCAATAGAGAATGGAAGGTTTTTTGATTAAGTAAGATAAAAAAAAGAAACATTTTTTTCTTCATTTGTTCTTTCTATGAATAACTCCCTCCAAATTCACTAAAAATATAATGTTTGTTATGCTTAATATCTTAAGTTTGATCTTTCTTAATTCTTCCCTTTATTCGAGTAGTTTTTTCGTTGCCAAATTACCGGAGGCCCACGCTTTTTTGAATCCAATTGTAGATTTTATGCCAGTCATACCTTTACTCTTTTTTCTCTTAGCCTTTGTTTTGCAAGATGCTGTAAGTTTTCGATGAGATCTTTCGTCTTGTCCTAGAAAAATAAATTAATGACTTTGTTTTTTCGAGAAAAACATTTCTAATACTCAAAAATTGATAAAATCAACCATGGCTAAATTGTTTCATATAATATTGTCAATCGTATTGTGATTATTAATTATTTTTATTTCTAAAACAAATTTTCTTTATCATGTTTATTTAATGAAAAAGTCAGTACTTATATCATTTTTCCCCACAAACGATAGAAATAGAATTTTTTTATGTCCAAAATAAGCTATTAGTATCCTTGGTAGGTAAAAATGATACAAATAGAATTGTTATTAGTATCGTTTTTATAGAAGAAATGATACTAATCGCAAAACTATTAGTATCTTTTTTAAGAAGAAATAATACTAATAGGAATGCTATTAGTATCGTTTTTCAGAAGAAACGATACTAACAGTTGGTAATAGTATTGTATCTTGTAAAACGATAATAATAGTTGTGGCTACTAGTAACTATTGCTTTGTAAACCTCCAAATACGATACTAACGACACTTTTTCTACTAGTGCGATCAATAGGAAAGTCCAGTACTAGTAGTCCCTAAGAAGGGAGGAACAATTGTTATGGGTAATGATAAGAATGAACTAATTCCTCCTAGAGTTGTTACAGGATGGCTTATGTGCATTGATTATCGAAAATTAAATGTTGCCACTAAAAAGGCTCATTTCCTTTTCCTATTTATTAATCAATTGTTAGAAAGGCTAGAAAAGAATAAATATTATTGTTATCTAGATGGCTATTCGGGTTTCTTTCAAATTCCTATACATCCGGATGATAGAGCGAAAACAACATTTACATGGCCTTATGGTACTTTTGCTTATCGTAGAATGCCTTTTGGCTTGTGTAATGCTATTGCTACCTTTCAATGATGTATGATAGCCATACTTTTTGAGTACATAGAGTCTATTATGGAGGTCTTCATGAATGATTCTAGTGTCTATGGTACTGACTTTGATTCATGACTAATTTGACTAAAGTGCTTAAACGATGTGAGCAAGTGGAGAAAAACCATTTCATGTTGACAGAAGGAGTAATTTTAGGGCACTTGGTCTTTGAACCAGTATTGAGGTAGATAAAGCTAAAATCCAACTTATTGTACAACTACCTCTACCATTTAATGTAAAAGGTGTCAAAAGTTTTTTAGGTCATGCAAGGTTTTACCTTCGTCGTTTTTAAAATTTTTTCTAAAATTGCTAAACCCTTGACTCAATTGTTTCTAAAAGTTTCTAAGTTTAGTTGAATGGATGAATGTCTTGAATCTTATAATTTGGTCAAACAAGCACTAATCTCAGCACCTATTATCTAGCAACCTTATTGAGATTTGCCTTTTGAAATCATGCGTGATGCAAGTGAATATGCAGTACGTGCAGTGTTAGGTCAAAGAAAGGATAAGTGTTGGATGTTATTTACTATGTCAGTAGCACTTTAGATCTAGCTCAGATTAATTATGCTACTATTGAAAAGTAATTGCTTGTTATAGTATAAGCTTTAGATATATTTCGTTCTTATCTAATGGGTTCGAAAGTTATTATCTATAATGACCATGTAGCTCTTCAGTACTTACTTGAAAAGAAAGAAGAAAAACCGATACTTATTAGGTGGATTTTACTGCTTCAAGAGTTTGAACTAGAAATACGTGATAAGAAAGTAGCAGCGAAAGCGGTAGCCGATCATTCATCTAGAATTCGCTATGACAATGGAGAGATCTCAACCCCCATGATGATTCTGTTCCTAATGATCATCTTTTAGCTGTGATTTCTCTGTAAATGTTATAAATCAATTTTATGATTGTTAATTAGTTCTTAATTAGTAATTGAATTCCTATGATTGACCACTATTGATTGCAATCAAATTGTGGCCAGATTTAGTTGTGAGTTAAGTAATTGTCGAAATGGAGGCCGAGAGGTGAGATTACCATTATAAGACCACTGAATAATAGGCGAAATTAATTTACACCAGGGAGAACCGATAAATTAGTATTGGGGGAGTCTAAGTTTGAGAGAATTAGCGTGCCCTAGTTCAAAGAAAGTTAATGAATTGATTGACGAATGTTATTAAAGTTTGTTGATTGTTCATAGTGAACCGACCACCCTAGGTTTTTATAATTAGTGTTTAATTCATAATTTCAATTGTTTTATAGTGTTTATTAGTTTAGAAAAAATTCAACAAAGGCCCCTTATAAGGTTTAGACTTTTTAGAACTAACAGTGTTTAATACGTTTCCTATGGGTTCGATCCCTACATCCGTAGCTATATTAGTTAGTATTGTTCGGTATTTTTGAGAGGTGTGGGATAGCATATTTCAAATTTTGCGCCATTGCTGGGGTGGCAATTTTTAATTTTGTTAGTCTGGTTTAAACTGCTATTTTTGTTTTTATTTTTGTTTTCTTAGCCTCAAGGAACTACTAAGTTCTTTGAAACAGTTATCTTATTTCTTCAGAGTTTTATGCTTGTGCAGATCTTCATTTTGCATGCCGGTGTGGATTGATCCTGAACCCAAAAGATCATTCCATAAGCGAACTCGTAGAAGGAAGTAGACATTGTGGAGACCTTATCTTTCTTAAAAGACGTTATCTGATCTATCACAACTTTTGGCTGCATTCGATCTTATTGATAAAGAAGCGACTTCGAGTTTTGAGTACTACAAGAACAATCAGCCACCAGCGCCGCCACCACCACCACCACCAGGAAGGTCATTAAGGGAGTATTCTCAGCCGAGTTTCGTAACCAGTAGGAGGTGGTTATCGAGTTCCTCATACGGAGGCTCTAAATTTCGAATTGAAGCTAGCTTTGGTGAAAATAGTTGAAAGGAACCAATTTGCTGGAACATTGAAGGAAGAACCGAACTTGCATTAAAATAACTTTGTCTAGTATTGCTACACGATTAAGCAAGCTGGTGTAACTCAAGACTATAACAGACTATAACAGTTGGCCGGGATGATTTGGCTCTTGCATTTCAAAGGAAGTACTATATCCTCCAGAGCGTACTGAAACCCTTAGAAGTTAGATCACGAATTTCTACCAGGAAACCAATGAGACACTTATTGATGCATAGGAGAGATTCAAGGAATTATTGAGATTATGTCCACATCACGATCTCAAGAAGTGGTTTTTTGGTTTAATCATTCTATAATGGATTAGGAAATGAATGTAGAACATTGCTTGATTCTGCTGTAGCGGTCAATTCATGAAGCAAGTGGCTAATGCTGCATGTGATTTAATTGAGGTAATCGCAACTCATAATTCTCAAGTCGGTAATCCCAAAGGACATGCTAAAAGTGGAGCGAAATATGTCATAAATGATAAGTATGAGAGTTTCGCTACACAATTCAACGCAATTAGTGAGAAGCTAGATAAGATCAGTATTACACCTTCACCAATGACGATAGCTTGAATGGCTTCACTTTCTGGAGGCAATGATGCCTTCTGTGATTTATGTGGATCGTTTAGTCATAATGCTAAGACATGCAATAGTTCTGTGGAGCAAGTGTTTGTATTTAAAGCTTACAAGAATAATCCATTCTCCAACACATACAATCTAGGTTGGAAGGATCAATCATACCTCTCCTACAACAACACCAACAACATTCAGAATCCAGAACAACTCGTGCCACATTTGCCGGTGCAACCACCTTAACCACCTAGTTTGAATAGGCCACCACCTCGAGCACCCCCTACCACCGCGCGGAACCACCACAGGCAACCAACACAGAGCTTTTGGAATTGATGACTATGATGATCATCTAGATACAGAAAACTATGGAAGTAATGCAAACTCACAAACGGAAATTGGAGACTCAAGTTGCACAAATTGCTTAATCTTCAGCTCAATGGAGACAAGGAAAACATCCCCCTCAGCCTACTGAGCAAGGCTATCGCACACCACTCAAAAGTAACTTAATAGCTCCAACTAATATAGCTACGGAATTAGGGATTGAATCCTCAGGGAAGTGATAAAACTCTATTAGTTCTAAAAAGTCTAAATCGTGTAAGGGGCCTTTATGGAAATTTCTAATATATTTACTAAAATTAAGAACAAAACTAAATTTAACGGAAATAACAGGAAAACTAAGAATTAAACTTTAATAATAAAATCCTAGGGCGGTTGGCACACTAAGTCTCTTGAACTTAGACTCCCTCAAAACTCCTTTACCGGCTCTCGCTCGCATAAATTTGTTTTGCCTATTATTCAGCGGTCCTATTGTGGTAATCTTACCTCTCGGCCTCGATTTCGATAATTACCNTTAATTGAGGTAATCGCAACTCATAATTCTCAAGTCGGTAATCCCAAAGGACATGCTAAAAGTGGAGCGAAATATGTCATAAATGATAAGTATGAGAGTTTCGCTACACAATTCAACGCAATTAGTGAGAAGCTAGATAAGATCAGTATTACACCTTCACCAATGACGATAGCTTGAATGGCTTCACTTTCTGGAGGCAATGATGCCTTCTGTGATTTATGTGGATCGTTTAGTCATAATGCTAAGACATGCAATAGTTCTGTGGAGCAAGTGTTTGTATTTAAAGCTTACAAGAATAATCCATTCTCCAACACATACAATCTAGGTTGGAAGGATCAATCATACCTCTCCTACAACAACACCAACAACATTCAGAATCCAGAACAACTCGTGCCACATTTGCCGGTGCAACCACCTTAACCACCTAGTTTGAATAGGCCACCACCTCGAGCACCCCCTACCACCGCGCGGAACCACCACAGGCAACCAACACAGAGCTTTTGGAATTGATGACTATGATGATCATCTAGATACAGAAAACTATGGAAGTAATGCAAACTCACAAACGGAAATTGGAGACTCAAGTTGCACAAATTGCTTAATCTTCAGCTCAATGGAGACAAGGAAAACATCCCCCTCAGCCTACTGAGCAAGGCTATCGCACACCACTCAAAAGTAACTTAATAGCTCCAACTAATATAGCTACGGAATTAGGGATTGAATCCTCAGGGAAGTGATAAAACTCTATTAGTTCTAAAAAGTCTAAATTGTGTAAGGGGCCTTTATGGAAATTTCTAATATATTTACTAAAATTAAGAACAAAACTAAATTTAACGGAAATAACAGGAAAACTAAGAATTAAACTTTAATAATAAAATCCTAGGGCGGTTGGCACACTAAGTCTCTTGAACTTAGACTCCCTCAAAACTCCTTTACCGGCTCTCGCCGCATAAATTTGTTTTGCCTATTATTCAGCGGTCCTATTGTGGTAATCTTACCTCTCGGCCTCGATTTCGATAATTACCTAACTCACAACTAAATCTGGCCACAATTTAATTGCAATCAATAGAAATCAATAATAAGAATTCAACTAATAATGAAGAGTCAATATAACGAGCATAAAACTAATCCATAACATTTTCATTGATCCCTTATCTCTAGGAAAAAAGACTATCACACATAGTTATGAAAACAAAAACAAAAACTAATTCAATAAACCTGATCATGAACATAAACTAATTAAAACAAGTAATTATAACAAAACTAATTACTAGTAAATAAACTAATTAACTAAACTAACAAAACAAATACCAAGGAAAACATCAATTGCATTAATTGAAATCGAATCTTGATTTACAACCTAATTGCTTCTAAATTCTAGAGAGAGAAAGGGTTTAAAATGCTCAAAAACTAGTTAGCGTTGTGCTCCCAAATACATAACTATTAATATTGCATGGGCTTTTTAATTATTAAAGTCCATGAGCAAAAACCGAGTGAAAATCACTCGCGGACAACAAAACACGAGCCCTAAACCCGTAGCGGTCAAAACCAATTCCTTCCCTGCACCCACAGCTAGCATATTTTACAAGATCAAAACAGCCTTATCTATAATGCGCCATCATAGATAAAAAGTGATTAATGGGCTACGCCAGCAGGGAATATAACAAGTGACATTTTGATGATCTTTAGAATTCTTCGCTCGATTCCTTCGAATCTTGTTCGTACCTTCTTATAGTTTGCCATGTATCCCGAGGCAAGTACATTTTTACTCGTTTTAGCTTCTAATTACTTCATAACTCCTTATTACGCCTCTGTAATTTATAAAACAAACCGAAAACCGTTTGTAATAACCGAGGAAACATATAATAAACATAAAAAGCCCTAGAAATCAACAAAGACCACCAAAACTGTTCCAAAACATAACCTAACACCAAGGAATGAAATTTACTCAAAATAAAGCCACAAAGCTACATTTTTATTCTTCATAGTACATATTTGGAAATCTCTCCTTTCTCAATTTCTCCTCTCTCTGTTCCTTCCATTGAAATGTACTTTGAAGTTCTTCATTACAGTGGTATCCATGGGAAGTAGCTTTTGAGGTCAGAAATGGTAATATCCGACAGAGAAAAGGTATCAACTTTGAGATGCAAAATTGCTAATTAAATTTTGATTTTCTTGTTTACTGACTAACACTGACTTTCCTTTGTGAAGCCGCATTTTTCAAATCACCTACCATTATCTTGTTTACTCCCCTTCCTTTCTTTCTTTCTATATTTCTTTATTTCTTACTACTATAATGCTTCTTCTTTCCGCTTTTTGTTATTTCAAACTATTCTTCTCTTGAAAGTATGTCTCCTTTCTTCTCTTGTCTTGTCTTTCATTACATTAAACTAGTGTTACACGTATGTATGTATGTATGTATGTATGTATGTATGTATGTATGTATGTATGTATGTATGTATGTATGTATGTATGTATGTATGTATGTATGTATGTATGTATGTATGTATGTATGTATGTATGTATGTATGTATGTATGTATGTATGTATGTATGTATGTATGTATGTATGTATGTATGTATGTATGTATGTATGTANTGTATGTATGTACGTATGTATGTATGTACGTACATATGTACATATGTATGTATGTAGGTATGTGTGTATGTATACAAAGGGTTGAGACTTGTGAGAAGATTGACAATGTGCGTACCTCAGCACCTTGTTAGGTTCACATAAGGAGCTAACACCGTTTAAAATGGATTACATATATTTTGTGAATGTTAAGTAGTTAATGTAAGTATTGAGCTAACGACCTAATAATGCTAATTTATAGTGTTGTAGTTACATTTTCGGTGATCAATTTTGTTGCACTTCTTTTACAGCAGACAGCTGTAAAGTGCATTAGCTAGAGCCTAGCCTACTACGTTCTTAAGTATATTATTAATAGTGCATAGGATTACACATTTTAATTGGCTTTTCGGACTTATTGAGTGGCAATCTAACAAAAGAACAACCAAAATAATTGATCTAGATCATTTAACTGAATAAATAGCTTTTTCTATTAGAATGAATGTTTGAGTGCATAATCTATGTCAGCGTGCTGATTTGATCATTTANTGTCTGTTTGAGTGCATAATTTATGTCAGCGTGCTGATTTGATCATTTGACTAATTTATAGTCGTGTTTGAATTGTTAATAAAGCTTTGATTGTGCTAAGAATAATTTAAAGTCGTATAATGTGCTTGTGGTGATAATGTGGAATTATTGATATATGCCTGGTATATGGTTGTATGAATTTGACTGTTATGTAGTCATGTTTCTTTTACAATCATGTTTGTTTTGTTGCTTGATAATTGTTTAATGTTGGTTTAATAAAATTTGATATGGTCTTGGTTGTTATTTGAAACTCTTATGTTGCAGGCTATTATTGAGGACATTAAAGGATTGGTGATTGAATATATTAGTTCAATTTGTTTGTATTTAGGGCTCAATTTGTAAGCATTGTATTCTTATTTCTCTTATCATTGTAATCTTTATTGTAATCATTTAACGCTGTTATTTGTCTTATTAATTTAAATCACTTCTCTTTCTTTATTTTTTATTTAAAGAAATGTGAAAAAATAAGATTTATTTGACTTCGAATCACTGGACGAAAGCATAAAATTCGATCCAATAGGAAACTTTAAACACAGGAAAATGTAATCTCAAATTACATATGTTCTGGTCTGGGATGGAAGGATTCGGACCTCCGAATAGCAGGACCAAAACGCGATGCCTTACCTCTTGGCCACGCCCCACACCTAAATTTCTATTCGACACTAATAAACATTAATATTGTTATTCATTGTTCGTCAATTTCAGTCCAACTATTTAAAAAAACTTCGATTTGGATGTTAGTATCTTTACACGTGTAGATTATAGAATTTAAATTAATTTATTGATCATTACACATAATTCGATTAAGATATTGTATGAAAGTAGAATTTCTTCTATTCGCAATAGATGATGGAAGGTTTTTGGATTGAGTTAGTAAAATAAAATAAAAAAAATAATAAAAAAAAAACATTTTTTTCTACATTTGTTCTTTCTATGAATAACTCACTCCAAATTCAAATTCACTAAAAATAAAATGTATGTTATGCTTAATATCTTCAATTTGATCTGTCTTAATTCTTCTCTTTATTCAAGTAGTTTTTTCGTCACCAAATTAACGGAGGCCCATGCTTTTTGAATCCAATCGTAGATTTTATGACAGTCATACTTTTACTCTTTTTTCTCTTAGCCTTATTTTGGCAAGATGCTGTAAGTTTTCGATGAGATCTTTCGTCCTGTCCCAGAAAAATAAATTAATGATTTTTGTTTCGAGAAAAACGATTCTAATACTTAAAAATTGATAAAATCAACCAAGGCTTAATTATTTCATATAATTACTGTCAATCATAGTTTGATTATCAGTTATTTTGATTCCTAATTTTTTTATCATTTTTATTAAATGAAAAAGTCAGTACTTATATAGTTTTTACCCACAAACGATACAAGTAGAATATTTTTTTTGGTCCAAATTAAGCTATTAGTTTCCTTGGTAAGTAAAAACGATACTTATAGAATTGTTATTAGTATCGTTGTTCAGAAGAAATGATACTAATCGCAACGCCATTAGTATCCTTTTTTAAGAAGAAATGATACTAATAGCGTGGCTATTAGTATCGTTTTTCAGAAGAAACGACTATTAGTATCGTTTTTTTATAAAACAATAATAATAGGGTTGGCTATTAGTAACTACTGCATTTGTAAACCTCCAAAAACGATACTATCGACACTTTCTTCTACTAGTGCGGTCAATGGGAAAGTCCAGTACTGGTAGTCCCTAAGAAGGGAGGAACAATTGTTGTGTGTAATAATAAGAATGAACTAATTCCTCCTAGAGTTGTTACAGGATGGCTTATGTCCATTGATTATCGAAAATTAAATGATGCCACTAACAGGATCATTTCCTATTCCTATTTATTAATCAATTATTAGAAAGGCTAGCTAAGAATAAATATTATTGTTATCTAGATGGCTATTCGGGTTTCCTTTAAATTCCTATACATCCGGATGATAGAGCGAAAACAACATTTACATGGCCTTATGGTACTTTTGCTTATCGTAGAATGCCTTTTGGCTTGTGTAATACTATTTCTACCTTTCAATGATTTATGATGGCCATACTTTTTGAGTACATAGAGTCTATTATGGAGGTCTTCATGGATGATTCTAGTGTCTATGGTACTGACTTTGATTCATGTTTGACTAATTTGACTAAAGTGCTTAAACGATGTGAGCAAGTGAACTTGGTCCTTAATTGGGAGAAAAACCATTTCATGTTGACAGAAGTAGTAGTTTTAGGGCACTTGGTCTCTGAACGCAGTATTGAGGTAGATAAAGCTAAAATCCAAGTTATTGAACAACTACCTCCACCATTTAATGTAAAAGGTGTCAAAAGATTTTTAGGTCATGCAGGGTTTTACCTTCGTCGTTTTTAAAATTTTTTCTAAAATTGCTAAAACCTTGGCTCAATTATTTCTAAAAGATGCTGAGTTTAAATTAATTGAAGAATGTCTTGAATCTTATAATTTGGTCAAACAAGCACTAATCTCAGCACCTATTATCTAGTTACCTTATTGGGATTTGCCTTTTGAAATCATGTGTGATGCAATTGATTATGCAGTGGGTGTAGTGTTAGGTCAAAGAAAGGATAAGGTGTTAGATGTTATTTACTATGCCAGTAGCACTCTAGATCTAGCTCAAGTTAATTATGCTACTATTGAAAAGTAATGGAAAATTTTAAGGAAATAATCCTACCTTTGGCTATTTCGCTCATTTTGGTTCAACCTTTCATTTATCTAGTTTTAATCCCACCTTTTACTTAAATCTTCTTATTTTGGTCCACTTTACCGGTGACCGGTTATTTAGGTCGTAAAGTCAATTTGATTTAATTTTCTTTTTATTTTATAACATTATGAGAGTTTTTCTTTTAATTTCTAATGAAACAATTAAAAAAGAAAAGTCAATTCAATGCATCTTTTGACTTTCTTCTTAGTACTCAACCATTCTTTCTCCTCCCCCACCCAAATTACTTTTCTTCTCAAATTGAATCTCATTCGACCAATATAGACACATAGCATCATGTTTCTAATCCCATCATTCCTCAATAAATCACAAAAGTTATCACTTTTTTTCTTTATCTTGTTATACAACCACATCCACAACCTTTTTAACCACTGACTTAGATTCGGGCTACCACCAATCCACCATCCTCAAATTTCCAATTTTGCTCCATTGATTTTGTGTGGGTAATTTTCGATTTTTACTCCTTCCAATCTCCTTTGAATTAAGAGGTTCCTAGCTTCATTTGTGTTTAGTTTTGATTTAATTTATAATTTGACATTTTAAAAAAAAATCATTTCTGGTCACTGTTGATGGTGATGGAAATGGTGATAGTGAGTGGTTTATATTTTTGATCTACTGTTTCAGTTGGTGGTGGTGGTAGAATTAGTGATGTATGGGTGATTGTCATTAAAGGTTTGTCATATTGGTAGTAAATTAGTAATTGATGACGGTTTCGGTTGGATTATAAGTTTGTGATAGTGGCAATTTGCCTTGGTGGTGGTAATGACAACAGTTGGGACTTGTGACAGATTTAGCCAAGGTGGTAGTGGGTAGCCTGATAGGAGTAGTGGTGGCAATGGCTGTACAGGATGAAGGAATTAATCTTTGTATTAATAAACTTAATTTTTTTTACAATTAATTAAATTGGAACCAATCAAAATAACACACGTGCCTAATTATTTACTTCAACCGGTTACTAGTACGTTGCTACATGTGAGGGACCAAAGTGAGAAGACATGATACAAAGGTGGTATTAAAACTAGATAAACGAAAAGTGGGATCAAAATGAGCGAAACGACCAAAGGTGGGTTATTTCTATAAATTTTATGAAAAGTAATTGCTTGCTATAGTCTAAGCTTTAGATAAATTTTGTTCTTATCTCATAGGTTCGAAAGTTATTATCTATACTGACGATGCAACTCTTAAGTATTTACTTGAAAAGAAAGAAGAAAAACCGAGACTTACTAGGTGGATATTACTACTTCAAGAGTTTGAACTAGATATACGTGATAAGAAAGGAGTAGAGAAAGCGGTAGCCGATCATTTATCTAGAATTGCATATGACAATGGGGAGATCTCAACCCCCATTGATGATTCTTTTCATGATGACTTTTAGCTGTGATTTTTATGTACATATTATTATTTAATTTTATGTTTGTTAATTAGTTCTTAATTAGTAATTGAATTCCTATGATTGACTGCTATTGATTACAATCAAATTGTGGCCAAATTTAGTTCTGAGTTAAGTAATTGTCGAAATGGAGGCCGAGAGGTGAGATTAACATAATAAGACCACTGAATAATAGGCGAAATGAATATACACCAGCGAGAACCGGTAAAGTAGTATTAGGGGATTCTAAGTTTGTGAGAATTAATGTGCCTTAGATCAAAGAAACTTAATGAATTTATTGATGAATGTTATTAAAGTTTGTTGATTGTTCATAGTGAACCGACCGCCCTAGGTTTTTATAATTAGAGTTTAATTCATAATTTCAATTGTTTTATAGTGTTAAGTAGTTTAGAAATAATTCAACAAAGGCCCCTTATACGGTTTAGATTTGTTAGAACTAATAGTGTTTAATAGGTTTCCTATGGATTCGATCCCTACTTCCCTAGCTATATTAGTTAGTGTTTTTCGGTATTTTTGAGAGGTGTGCGATAGCCTATTTCAAATTTTGCGCCATTGTTGGAGAGGCAGTTTTTAATTCTGTTAGTCTAGTTTAAACTGTTATTTTTGTTTTTATTTTTTTTTCTTAGCCTCAAGGGAGTACTAAGTTCTTTGAAACAGTTCTCATATTTCTTCTGAGTTTTATGCTTGTGCAGATCTTCATTTTGCATGCCGGTGTGGATTGATCCTGAACCCAAAATATCATTCCATAAGCGAACTCGTAGAAGGAAGTAGACATTGCGGAGACCTTATCTTTCTAAATGGACATTATCTGATCTACCACAACTTCTGGCTGCATTCGATCTTTCTAATAAAGAAGAGATGTCGGGTTTCGAGTACAACGACAACAATCAGCCACCACCGCCGCCACCACCACCACCAGCAAGGTCATTAAGGGAGTATTCTGAGCCAAGTTTCGTAACCAGTAGGAGGTGGTTATCGAGTTGCTCCTATGGAGGCTCTAAATTTCGAATTGAAGCTAGCTTTAGTGAACATGGTTGAAAGCAACCAATTTGCTGGAACATTGAAGGAAGAACCGAACTTGCATTGAAATAACTTTGTCCTGTATTGCAACACGATTAAGCAAGCCGATGTAACTCAAGACTATATCAGACGAATGATGTTCCCATTCTCACTGAATGACACGTTTCGTGCTTGGTTGAATTGTCCCAATATCGATAATATTAATAGTTTGGATGAGTTGGCTCTTACATTTCAAAGGAAGTACTATCCTCCAGAGCGTACTGAAACCCTTAGAAGTTAGATCATGAACTTCTACCTGGAAACCGATGAGACACATCACGATCTCGAGAAGTGGTTTTTGGTTCAATCATTCTATAATGGATTAGGAAACGAGAGTAGAACATTGCTTGATTCTGCTGTAGCGGTCAATTCATGAACCAAGTGGCTAATGGTGCATGTGATTGAATTGAGGTAATCGCAACTCATAATTCTCAATTCGGTAATCCCAAAGGACATGCTAAAAGAGGAGGGAAATATGTCATAGATGATAAGTATGAGAGTACCACTTCACAATTCAACGCAATAAGCGAGAAGCTGGATAAGATTAGTATTATACCTTCTTCACCAATGATTGTAGCTTGAATGGCTTCACTTTCTGGATGCAATGATGCCTTCTGTGATTTATGCGGATCGCTTAGTCAAAATGCTCAGACATGCCACAGTTATGTGGAGCAAGTGTTTGTATTTAAAGCTTACAAGAATAATCCATTTTCCAACACATACATTCCGGGTTAGAAGGATTATTCATACCTCTCCTACAAGAACTCCAACAACATTCAGAATCCGCAACAACGCGTTCCACTTTAGCAGGTTCAACCACCTTAACCATCTAGTTTGAATACGCCACCACCTCGAGCACCCCCNGGCCCCCCCCCCCCCCCCGCCACCCCGCGGATCCACCACAGGCAACCAACACAGAGCTTTCGGAATTGAAGAATATGATGATAGTCTACCTACAGAAAACTATGGAAGTAATGCAAGCTCACAACCAGAAATTGAAGACTCAAGTTGCACATAATTGCTTAATCTTCAACTCAAAGGAGGCAAGGAAAACATCCTCCTCATCCTACTGAACAAGGCTATCGCACACCACTCAAAAATAACTTAATAACTACAACTAATATAGCTAGAAGATTAGGGATCGAATCCTCAGGGAAGTGATAAAACTCTATTAGTTCTAAAAAGTCTAAATCGCGTAAGGGGCCTTTGTGAAAATTTCTAACAAATTTACTAAAACTAAGAACAAAACTAAAATTAACGAAAATAACTGGAAAACTAAGAATTAAACTCTAATAATAGAATCCTAGGGCGTTCGACTCACTATGAACAATCAACAAACTCATTAACTTTTCATTGAACTAGGGCTCAATAATTAAAACAAGTAGTTAAATCAAAAATAATACTAGAAAATAAACTAATTAACTAAACTAACAAAACAAATTACCAAGGAAAACATCAACTGCACTAATTGAAATCGAATCTTGATTGACAACCTAATTACCGCAGCTGTGATAACGGCTAAGGCATTTATCAAAGTACTACTGCGGAAGTCTTAAAACCAAAACAATTTAAAACTAAACTTCAAACAACTTTAAATTAAATTCAACTTTAAACTTATTACACTTCGGAACCATATTAATGACCCTTTAAAAACCAAAACCAAAACTAATATTTAAAAGTGCTTCGAAATCCAAACATCCAAAACAAATGTTAGTCTTCATAAGTAATTAAAATAAAGCAAAACTACAAACACAGCAAGCACTCTCACTCCATCCCATCATGAAATGACTTATGCCCACTTGTACCTGCAGTTTTCCTTTTACTAGACAACTACTCACCACAAGTGGTTCATCGTAGGGCCGAGTCCAAGACAAATCCATGCACAGAAAACAAACAGTCAGCAAAGCTGAGTACATAACTACTAAAGACTTATGCAAAACAAAAAGAAATAAAACATGCACTCAACTTACCTTTGATAAAAATATTTTGTTATACGAATAAAAATATTAAAATTATATGAATAAAATACGAAGATTATACGCATAAAATACAAAAATATTTTGTTTAAATCCGTGAAAATGTGGGGTATTAAAGTACCTGTTAGAGTTGGAAATTTTTTCATCCCTATTGTTTTTGTTGTTTTAGATATTGATGAGGATGCTCATATTGCTATCATAATTGGTAAACCTTTCTTACATACTACTGCAGGTGCTGTTATTGATGATAAGAATGGAATTCTGTATGTCGGAACCGGCAATATACTACAGCGAAAAGTTATCAGCTTCTTTATATGTTATTCTGATTTTGATATGCAATATTGCTAATTAAACTTTGATTTAATTGTTTATTGATTATCACTGACTTTGATTTATCAGGCTGCATTTTTAAGGTCACCTACCTTTACCTTGTTTTCTCCCCTTCCTTCCTTCCTTCCTTTCTTTCTTTCTTACTACTATACTAATGCTGCTTTCCACTTTGCTTATCTTAAATTGTTGTTTTTTTAAGGTTCTTAAAGCCCCGCACACTCAACATGGTCACGCCGGTGCATCTATTAAGCTTGAGCTTCGTGACGTCGACATCGGCAACAAAGTCGTTGGAAGATTCTGTACCGCTGAACCTAAAAGAAAGTATGTCTCCCTTCTTCTCTTGTCTTATTTTTTATTACATTAAACTACTGTTACATGTATGTATGTATGTATGTATGTATGTATGTATGTATGTATGTATGAGTTGAGACTTAAGGATGATCCACAATGTTGTACCTCAGCACCTTTTAAAGTATATTTTTTGTGAATGCTAAGTTGTTAATGCTAGTATTGAGCTAACAACCTAACAATGCTAATTTAAAGTGTTGTAGTTACATTTTCTTGAAGTGATCAATTTTGCTGCACTTCATTTATTGCTAACAGTAGTAAGGTGCATTAGCTAGAGCCTAGCTTAGTACGTTCTTGTGTATATTTTATTGGTGCACAGGATTGCACGAGTTCATTGTTTTTTAGGGCTTATTGAGTAGCAATGTAACAAAAGTGTAACCAAAATCAATGATCTTGATATCTTAGCTGCTCAAAAATAGCTTTTTTCTGTTACAATAAATGTTTGAGTGCATAATTTATGTCAACGTGTTGATTTGATCATTTGACTGATTTATAGTCATGTTTGATCTAATAATAAAGCTTTGATTGTGCTAAGAATAATTTGAAGTCGTATAATGTGCTAGCATTGAATTGTTGATATGTGCCTGGTATATGGCTATATGTATTTGACTGATAGAGAGTCATGTTTGTTTTACTATCATGTTTGTTTTGTTGCTTGATGATTGTTTAATGTTGGTTTAATAATATTTTATATGGTCTTGGTTGTTATTTGAAACTCTTATATTGCAAGCTGTTATAGAGGACATTAAGGATTAGTCATTGAATATATTAGTTTGTTTGTACTTAAGGCTCAATTTGTAATCATTGTAGTGTTATTTCTCTTA
This sequence comes from Suaeda aralocaspica, assembly GCA_016808085.1. Lineage (NCBI taxonomy): Eukaryota > Viridiplantae > Streptophyta > Magnoliopsida > Caryophyllales > Amaranthaceae > Suaeda > Suaeda aralocaspica. The sequence continues at coordinate 118,438 of PYUH01004038.1, read as the reverse complement.
TCATTGTAATCTCTAATTTTATCATTTAACACTGTTATTTCTCTTATTATTTGATATATGTCATATTATTGTCAATAATACTTTGATTATTAATTATTGTAATCCTTAAAACCAATTTTTATATTTTTTCTTTTGATTTTTTTATGTCCAAAATAAGCTATTAGTATCCTTTGTAGGTAAAAACGATACTAATTAAATTGTTATTAGTATCGTTTTTGAGAAGAAACAACTAATACGAATGCCATTAGTATAGTTATACAAAAGAAACGATACAAATAGTTGCTATTAGTATCGTTTTTTACAAACGTAAATAATAGTTGTGGCTATTAGTCACTGCTGCATTTGTAACCCTCCAAGCACTACTACATTAAAGAGCAAATGCAACATAATAATGCGATGGTTTAAGTTAATGCGAAACTTGAAGCAACGATTGGGTCTAACACAACGACCTAATTTGACGGTTTGGCTCTAAAGCAACAGGTTTTTGCAACGGTTTTGGGAACCGTTGCATTAGCTTACTTAATGCAACAGTTTTTTGAACTTTGCGATTCCTTTAAAAAGCCATTACGTTTGGTGAAAGTAACCGTTGCCTTTGATGAATTGGTGACCTAACTAATTAAGTAGTAACTTTAGGCGGTTTGTTTCCCTCTCTCATCCCCCAAATATTTCATTCACTTCCACTATGAAATTCTGAAATTCTTAATTGGTGACCTGAGGTTCTAAAATTCTGTGAAAACCGCCTCCTACTTAACCAACTGACACCAACACTTACGCCACACTATCGAAGCACCTTCAACACCCACCACCAATACCACCATCTCACTTGCAGCCGCCTTCGCCCCAACAACATTTTCAAAGAAAAGAAACAACAAAAACTACTAAAAGCCACCCCACTTACCTGACGCCCACCCACCGGCACGACCAACCGTCAACCATCCCTGCGCGCTCCTCCTCCACCACTCAATTATACCACAAACAAACTCCCTCACTCGCCACCCACTCGACAACCACCACCACTCACTTGGTCTGAATTGGACTTGCATGCAATCAAAAATTCGATTCACAATTGCAAAGTAAAGGTGTGTTTTGATTCTCTTGTTTTACTTAGCTAATTGAGTTGAATATTTTAGTTAATTTTGCTGGATTGTTGGGCATTGTTTAAAGTTGGTATGATTGTAACTATGTCTTTTTTATTTTTTATTTTTTTCCTCCATTTTCTACTGTTGAATTGTTATTCTAAGGAGGTGGTGAGTGGTGGTGGTTGTCGAGTGGGTGGAGAGTGAAGGCATTTGTTGGTGGTAAGTGGTGGTGATTGTCGAGTGGGTGGTTAGTGGTGATGGTTTTTTTTCAAATTAAATGTTTTTTATTTAATTCATTGTAATTGGTATTTTTCCTTGGGTTAAATTTTATTATTTTAATTGCATTTTTCTGATGAAAATCATGTCTGTTTGAGTTTTTGTTTTGTGGGTTTGTTAATTTTGATTAAATTGAGTTGGGTTTTTGGGAATTTTGTTTTTTTTCAATCAATGTTGAGTTTCTGGGATTTTTAGCTTGGTGTAGCTAAATTTGTGCTGCTCAATTGGCACTTTGCAGAAATGGTTGCCCATCACTCCACACAATTTATGTTGGCAATCTTCCTTTGGATATAAAGGACTAGGAGGTTGAAGATCTGTTTTACAAGGTAATGTTTTCATATTTACCTGCTATATGCTTTATATGTTGAGTTATGTTGAGATTTCACATGTTGTGTTAATGATCTTGAAAATTAGAAGGATTCGACCTAGGCGGGTTTATAAATAAGCTAATGGGTATAGGGATGTAAAAGCAGCTGTATGTATTGTAGGAGGGTAAGTCTTGAAGAGTGATGAAGAGCGAGGGTATTGGGACCAATTTTGAAGTAAATGAAAGCCACATATTAGCAATTATGATCCGTTAATTATCGTTAGAATGTTAGGCTAGAAGATTTTAAATTTTTATCTCGAAATTAGGTCCCACACATCTCTTTAGGTGTATGGTTAAGTGTTGATTTTCTTATGTTTATGTATGTGCACCCCATGCTTAATAGAATTTTACCTTGCACGACAGTTTTTATGTAATAATAATGACAATAAATGCAAGTTAAGGAAAATAAATTTGAAAAAAATTTCAATCCTCAACTGATACCGTCAATATGTGATTTTTAGTATTCTAGACCTTTTTTTCTCATATATTGGATTATCAAATGCTCCAGTGTTTGTCACTGTTTTGTTCTGCGTTAGCTGTTGTTGGTTTTACTAGATAGGGGCAGTCTCAGACAGTTGAAACCTTTACCTCTTTCTAATGAAAAGCTAAACAGGATCCTCCACACACATTAGTAGCAATAACGAACAAGGGTAGCTGCTTGATCTAAACTGCTGACACACAATAGTAGTAATTGAAATGTAACTATATTGTTGTTCATGTGTTGCCACTGACTTGCCAAAAAATATTTCAGTATATTTTAATGCTTAGGGTTTGTGTGCCAAAAACTATTTTAGTTTTAGACTAAGTCACTCATGCATGACCTACCAAGGTCTTAAGAAAATCAAATTGTGAATCAAAAATTATGCATTCTTTATGAGATGAATTTTGATGGAATAGCTTCTATGTGTTCAGTATTATTTGGTTTTTTTCAAGATATTGACAACCATAACTTGTGTTTTAGACTAGAGTTCTAAACTTGCAAGATGTTATGGGTTTTTTTTCATTTTACATGCAGTTAATGTTCAACTAACGAATATAAAAATTTTAAGGAACAATGGGATGGTGGGAGTTAGCAAAGTGGAGTCTTGAATATGAGCAAGGAACTGATGAGTATATTGAAAAAGCATTTGCCACAAAGTTTGAAGGAGACCAAATCCAATGTCCATGCACTACATGCTGTTACCGGTATTGGCATCGTAGGAATTTTGTAAGGGATTATATAATTTGTAATGGTTTCTTACCAAGAAAAGAACTTGAAGAGTTAGGGTTGGGCATTAATAGAGATAAAGAATACTTGTCAGGAAAAGAAGATGATCAAGTTATCAATGATGACATGCACTAGTGGAAAAAATGACATTTGTTGCGGTCAAAACCCCCCTTTTTGCTCCGGTTTTGGACCGGAGTATACCCAGGAGGAGCAATAAGTGTTAAGACTTTTTGCTCCGGTTGTTTAAATAACCGGAGCAAAAAGTGTGTTTCCCACAAAAAAAAAAGACTTTTTGACCGGTTGATTAAGTAACCGAAGCAAAAAGTGTGTTTCCCACCAAAAAAAGTGACTTTTTGNTTTGGACCGGAGTATACCCAGGAGGAGCAATAAGTGTTAAGACTTTTTGCTCCGGTTCTTTAAATAACCGGAGCAAAAAGTGTGTTTCCCACAAAAAAAAGTGACTTTTTGCTCCGGTCATTTAAATAACCGGAGCAAAAAGTACCCTAAAACAACAAAAAAAATAAATAATTTTTGTTTTCACTTTTTTGATGCTAAAATGACTCATTACATGTTACATATTGAATGTGTGTAAGCTTGCACTCAGCAATCCAATTTTGGCAGATCTTCACAACAATTACAATGGCATACATAGTCCCAAAACTGCCTACCCAAAAAACCAGCAGTTTTCAGCTATAAAGAAAAACTGCAGAACTGGATTAAATCCAGAACTGCCTACCCAAAAAACAGCACAACACAAACTGCAGGGCACAAAAACCTGATCTGCAACAACAAACAGATCTGTAACTCCAAAACAAACAACTGCAGCAACTGCATTTCTGCAGTTCAGACAAACTAGAGCAGCAGCCAACCTTTAATCTTTCTAGATGCAGAACTGAAACTCTCTTCTGCCACCAAAACAGCATCCCATCTTTGAAACAAGACAAGCAAAATGCTGCAGACCACAGCAGGCAACAAAAGAGCAGCAATTCAAAAGCATAAAAAACAACCACCATCAGGTTGCACAACTAACTGCAGTAACTGCACAACCACTGAAATGCAGTAATCTGCATCTGCTGCACTACAGAGCTGCAGCATTAACAACCAGCAAGAAAACAGCAAACACAAAACACAAAACTGCCACCCAATCTGCAGCAGTAGAACAAATCTGCAGCAGCAAAACAAAACTGCAGAACTGCACTGCAATGCACTCAAATAATTATACACTCGTACATTGTATTAATTTTTTTCAATCAATGATCCATTCATTCTTTCATTCCATTGCTCATTTCAATCAGTCAACCAATCACTCATTCATTAACTATATCATGTAGTCTAATTATTTATTCTTTCATCATGCATACTCCATTACTCTCTTTATTTGTAATTAAGCATTCAAGCTTTGAATCATTAATTAATCATTTACATTCCAAATCATGGATAATTCACTCAATTCAATTCATGGATTCCTTTACTCACTTATTCACTCACAAGACTTAAAGTACACAAACAACCCTAAAAACTCAGACAAGAATCAAATCTCACTAGTGGAAAAAACCACATTTTCTCCGGTCAGAACCCCAAAAACAAATGAAATTTATAATTGAAAAAAGAAGCAGAAAAAATAGCAGCAGCTTAGGCTAAGTAGCTAGATACTCAACATACAACAAACAAAACCAAAATCAAGTAGGAAACTTGCGTGTGTTCATCCTTTGTCCAAGCGATCCCCTTCATGTGTTCTTGATCTGCTTTCTATGCCTTGTTTCCAGGATTGGAATCACTAGCTGCATTAGCAGATTGATCCTTTTTCCCATTACCTTCTTCAGCAACAAGATCTGAAGAAGCCTTAGTTAAAACATATATCATTAATATGGTATTCACTCAGTTAAAACAGAAACTACGAATGAATAAAAGAAAAGAATTGTAGGGTATTCAAAAATTAGAGCAATGGACTGCTACCTGTAGAGAAACAATACAAAGAAGCTAATAGGTGGATAACCCAAAAAAACAAAAAAAAAAAATTAAAAATGAAAAATAATATGATTCATTGTCGCGACATAATTTTTCCCAGTACTGTCACAGAAGGAAAGGAAAACAACAAGCAAAAATGTTCTGTGAGCATATAAAAAGCAATCAAAGTAAATAAGAATTCATGAATTTGGAGAAACAAATTGAAATTGTCTCCCTGATACTTGAACTATTGAATTGAATTCTTCCGGACATGATTTAAAATAACCTCTGTAATTAGAGCAAAAAAAGATAGCTTGAGAAGAAGATAGTTTTATGGGAATTTTATCAACACAAAAACACAAGTCAAACAATCATTCAACGAAATTTGCATACTTCAGTAAACCCTAGGTTTTGAGTACTAGCAACAATATTTCAATTTCAATTTAATTCAAGTCAAATATTTGTACAAAGTTTTACAGTTTTTTTCTTCATTGATTCATAACAAATTGTATAAAAATTCAACAAATTACTTCGACTTTTTTAACAATTTCCCAACTATAAGAACTCTTCAACAATACTACTAAATAATAACAGCAATGAATTAAGGAAACCAAAATAATTGATTAATATTATCAACACACAATGGAATTTGCATATTTCAGTAAAATCTAGGTTTCGAATACTAACAAAATAGTACAATTTCAATTACATTCAATTCGAAATTTTTTTAAAAATTCTACAATTTTTTTTGGAATCATTAATTCGCAAGTCATATCAAATTATAAAAAATTTCTTCGATTTTTTTAACAATTTCTGAAATATAAAATTCTTCAACAATACGACTAATTAATAACAACAGCAAAAACAAAAGCAAAAGTATAAGAAATTGAACTGGAAATTCGAAAGTAAGGAAGAAATACCTAATCAGTTTGATTTCTGAATTCTTGTGCATCAAAATCCCCAATTCAATTAAACCCTAAATTAAAAACCCTAATTCGAAAAGGAATCTTAAGAAGAAGAATGATTCTCGAACCAAACTTCAAATTCTCGAAATACCTCCATTTTTGGAAAAAAAAAAAAAGAGAAAAAAAATGAGAGATAATGAAAGAGAAGCCGAAAGATAGTTTGAGAGAGATGAGAGAAAGAAAACTGAAAATGAGGGGTTAGGGTTTTTTTTGGGCTTTTATACCCCAATTTATATGGCTTGTTTTTTTATCACGCATCTTACCACCTTTTGCTCCGGTTGAATACCCAAAACACCGGAGCACATGACCGGAGCAAATAATGTACGTGGTTTTTTTTTTCTAAGACTTTTTGCTTCGGATTTTAAACGACCAGAGCAAATGTATTGTTGCATATGTTATTTTTTCCACTAGTGCATGGTACAATATTTGAGTGAAACTTTAAGAGAGGGGCCAAATGATGAGGCAAAAGAGTTTTTTAAGTTGATTGAAGAAGGTCAAGAAGAATTGTATACAGGATGCCAAACTTTCTCTAAACTTTCCTTCATCATTAGAGCATTTATTTTTCTCTAAACTTTCCTTTTATTTATGCCAACTCCAAAGTTATGAATGCCTCCCCTTTTCGTCTTCATTCGAACCAAAATGACGATCTTGAGAAGTTTTTTTTGTTCGAAAATTGAGCATCTTAGTGTATTCTTGAAATCATGGCTAGGAGTTTTGAAGTTGTTTGTGACGAATGGCTCTCATCGCTCAACCCGGAGGAGAAGGGCTTGCTAAAGGACTATAAGCTTTCCTCACTAATCACCTTGAGGTATGCTCAACTTGACATTAATCTTATATATGTTGCTGTTGGATTTTGGGCCTGGTTGTTTGTGACGAATTGCTTCATATTTCGTGAGAGAGAGGGGACCCCGTTGCCTGAATAATTAGGTGGTATATCAGGATTATCTTGTGATTGTCTGCCATGTCTCCCTAACACCAAAGATTACTTTTGTTTCTATATTTGAACGTTATATGAATCTCGATGCATATGTTATGGAAAAAGTAGTCCATGGTAGAAAAGTAGACTTGGTAGCATTGATTGATAATTTTAGGACTGCCGAAATAGCTCGGAAGAGGTATAAGTGGCGAGCTTTGTTGATCTGCATATTTGCATGATTCTACTTCGTGAATGGTGAGCCTTTAATTGTTTATGCTGCTTTGATTACCATTGTTGAGCAATTTGAAGATGGGAGAACCCCTATGCCTCTATGCACGAGAGAGCTATTTTTGAATCTTGATAACCTGAAAAAGGGATTCTGAAGCCCCCTTGACCGGATGTCCTCTACTTCTCCAGGAAAATAGTCATTGTATGTGAGTTATTTGCTTTTGAATCGTTAGCAATAAATAGGTCATTTGAAGCTAAACCGCATGAAAAGAATGATTGTTATTTCGATGCATTATTTCGAATACAAAATAGGTCATGAAACATTTGAAATAATTTACATTTTATACTTTTCCCTTATGCAAATAATTGCAGGTGTGGCTCATACATCGACTGAATTTAATGGAGCCTCCTGTAAATATCCCACATATTCTATTACGAACTTGTACAGGCGACGTCTGCGGTATCATCATTCTACCATGCATGAATGGTTTTTTACTTTTGCTCATAAGAAGATGAACATTCTCTGGACTGTTTCATGGTGGAAGATCAGTACCATGGTCTATTCGGACGAGACTCCCTATATCCATGTAGCCGGCTTAACCGCGTTGACTTTCTACTGCCCTCTTATAGTAATGAGACAACTCGGTATCCCACAAGTAATTCCTGATCGTGATACTGTGAGGCCTGAAGACAAGCCTGTGCTACTTAGCATTGAGAAGAATTGGGGAAAAAAATTGGGTGAACAGGACAAAGATTGTCGTGACTCCACTGCCATAATGCTATGAGAAGGTGTCCAAGCATTATTTGATTTGGATGAACCTAAAATCTATGTCTATTCATGCGGAGGCTAGTAAAGTCGAGAGGAGAGATCATGGGTATGCTATGGATAGAGTCCAGGAGAAGCCCAAGTTACTTCTATTAGAAAGGTTTCGGTATGGCAAAGACTTGAGAAGCTTCCTCCATTGAAGAATGATGCTGCCCCTAAGAGGGAGAGATCGAAAGAAGAACAAGAAGTGGAAGGAAAAGGAAAGAGGAAGGTGGTTCAGGCCATAGGAAAGAAACAATGGGTGCCCAAGAAGTTGATGAAGGTAGGAGAATCTTCTAAGACTACAAAAGACAAGGAGAAGGAACCTAGACATAAGTAGGAAGATTGCTTTATTATTTCACAAATTAATTCTTGTTTTTATTTTGAATAAGGCCTGCGTGCCATGTTTACGTAAACAATTATGTTTTGATAATCAAATAATTAAATCATTCATTTTTTTTCATGGCAAGATTAGAACATAGTTCATGTTTATTTCAGCATGCTATTAAAGTACTGTAGAGGAGTAAGGGAGTTTGTTTTTAAATGGGCTAGGTCGGGTTGCCTACGTATCCTTTCAGAATCAGGCCGAACAAAGTTCCAGTAACTTCATGAGTGTAGCTTAGGCATAGTTTCTCTTCAATTGATCCAAGTTGGTGAGATTGTAGAAGTTGTCACCGTTCATATCCATTAGTTCAACTGCGCCTCTGAGGAGTACCGTTATAACAATATAGGGTCCGGCCCTGTTCCGGCGGAATTTCCCTCAAGGATCCATGAAGGATTTTCGTAGTGCTTTGAGAACTAAATCCCCTTCCTTGATTTTCCTTTATTTAACATGTTTGTTAACACGTCTCTCGATCCTTTGTAGATAGACTTGGACATCACCTGGGGCTTTTAAGCGTTTCTTACCTAGGAGGACCAAATTATTATACTGGGTCTGTACCTATCCAGCTTTAGAAGGTTCACTTTCCAATACTATCCTTAATGAAGGAAATTCGAGCTCAATAGGTTGCACGGCTTCCGTCCCGTAGACTAAGGAGAAAGGTGTAGATGTTGTACAAGTCCTAATGGATGTTCTGTACCCCCTTAAGGCGAAGGGTAACTTAAGAGGCCAATCTCTGTAGGTTTCACTCATTATAGAGAGAATTGCCTTGACATTTTTATTCGCTACTTCAACTGCTCTGTTGGTTTGAGGTCGATAGGGAGACGACTTGTATTGCTGGATCTTATACTTGGTGAGAAGCTCCTCGCGTTCACCTTGAAAATTAGTTCCATCATCACTGATGATTTCATGCAGGACTCCATATCGGCATATTATGTTGGTTTCAATGAATAGTGCCACATGTATTTCTAACACTTGTCGCTATGTATTACATATCTATAGCAGTCGTCCTCCATTGTGGTCCAATAATACCCTTGTTTGATGATTTTAGAGGCCAACATTCGAGCACTCATGTGAGTTCCACATATGCCGGCATGTATTTGATCCATGACTCGTTGAGCCTCTTTGTTGTCTACAAATGAGAGGTGTAAGCAATTGAAGTGTCTTTTATATAGATCACTTCCCCGAATGATGTATTGGGAAGCTAGGAGTCTCAGGGATCGTTGCCCTTTCTTTAATGCATCTCTAGGGTATTGTTGGTTTTCTAAGTAGTTCTTGAGATCACTACACCAAGGCTCTTCATTTGTGACGTAGTTCACTCATTGTCTTCTTCAACCGTGGACACATGAGCTGGTTCTTTTCCTCTTTAGACTACCAAGAGCATGTGTGTCAAAGAGCTTAGAATGTGGAAAATTGATGCCAACCTAGCCAAAGCATCGCCGAATTGACTGTCCTCCCTTTTAGTTAACACTAAAAAAAAAGTGAAATTAGCAACCACTGAAATTGGTTGCTAAGCATGGAAATCGGTTGCTAATATGCTTAGCGCCAACCAAATATGCTAGTTTCTATATAGGTGGGTGACAGCATAGAACCCATTTAGATTTGGGTGACAATTTGATATTATACATTGTATTACACTAATGTTTGGGATCTCCAAAGAATGTTATTCGGTTTAATCGAGTTTTTATATGATATATTACGTGTGCAATACATGAAAAATGGTAAATGGTTATTTATGTGATTTCACAGGCTGTGGTCGAGTGCCTGCTGACTGCATAGAGGACATTCAGATGGTTAGTAATTTGATATTATGCATGACCCAGCAGTACGCGAAGCTATGAAAGACATCAATAATGTAGGTCATCATCTTCTATAATTTGATTACATGCCCTTTTTGATATGCTGAGTTGAAATGGGCGTGTTCTTCAAAGATATTATAATACAGCTGGGATTCGTTTGCTATTTTTCTATGATGTTAATTGTAATAATGTACCTCGATATCCAACTCACTAGTGAAATTTTGCCAGTGTTGTTGGATGGCAAGGCAAAGGCTTCAGCTCACTAGCTAGTGTGGCAAAGAGGAAACAAGTTAAATTTTGCTAGTGTTGTTGGATGGTAAGGGAAAGGCAACAACAAATACAGGCTATCATTGATGGATTTAGAGAGAAGACACAAACTTCTCGAACAAGATCATATTAAGGAATGTCCTCTATATACATACGTGATGAGTTAAGAATGGGTTTATGGAGGCATCAATTGTGAACTTTGACTTTGAGCTTTATATATACCTAGTTTTTATTTTACAGTTTGGATCCGATTATTCAGATATTCGGAAAAAACGATTGTTGTTTAGTGGTAGTGGATATAATCGTAATATCCAACAAGGAATGTGTACAATTGTTATTATCCATTAATTCATTGATATATTTATATTATTTCTGTTATTATTATTGTTGTTGTTGTTGGTTATTATTATTAGTATAAATATTATTATTATTATTATTATTATTATTATTATTATTATTATTATTATAATTATTACTAATTTATTATTTTAAAATTTGATTATTTTTACTACAAGTGACTTTTAACAACGGTTACAAAAAGATAGTTGCAATAGCTCAATATAATAGTTGCAAAACACCAAAACTTATTGCAACGGTTCAATCCAAAACTGTTGCAAAAGGGTTTAATAAGCGTTGGCAAAAGCTATATCAAAGGTTCATCTAAAACTGTTGCAAAAGGTCCTCTTAACCGTTGCAAAACAACTATTGCAATGGTTCAGCTAAAACCGTTGCAAAAAGTCCCAATAACCGTTGCAAAAGACTTTTTGCTACGGCAAAGAATGAAATGGTTATATGACCGTTGCAATAAGTTTTTGCAACGGTTTTCTTCCTTTTTGCAATGGTTTTTATGGGGTTGCAAAAAGTCTTTTATGTAGTAGTGTGCGCTAGCATAGCTCTGGCAGCAGTTTTAGTAACGATCATGTAGAGTCTCATAGGAAGTCCCGGTGTTGGAGGTACCAGGATAGGCGGATTTGCGAGATATTCTTTGATTTTATCAAAGGCTTGTTGTTAGTCATCGTCCCATTCTTTTGGGGAATCTTTCTTTAACTTCCTTAAGATAGGCTCACATACCATAGTAAGCTTGAAAATGTATCTAATTATGTATTGGAGCCTTCCCAAGAATCCCCGAATTTCTTTCTCGGTCTTCAGTGGTTTTAAAGGCAAGATGGCCTTGATTTTTATTGGATCGATTTCAATGCCTCTGGCGCTAACCACATGTCCTAGAAGCTTTCCGGAAGTAATCCCAAAGGCACCTTTTTGAGGATTGAGTCTCATGTTGAACATTCAGAGTCTTTCGAAGAATTTTCTTAAGGCAAGCGTATGTTCATTCCTTTCCTTGGTCTTCACTATCATGTCATCCACGTACACGTCTACTTCTTTATGTGTCATGTTTTGAAGAAGTATGGTCTCAGCATGTTGATATGTAACCCCAGCATTCTTCAGACCGAACGACATGACTGTGTAGTAGTGTAACTCCCATGGAGTAGTGATTGTCGTTTTCTCCATTTCCTTTTCATCCATATTAATCTGATTGTAACCGATTTAGCCATCCATGAAGGAGAACAAAGTATGGTTGGTTGTATTATCAACAAGCACAGCAATGTGAGGTAAGGGGAAGTTGGCCTTTGGACTAGCCTTGTTCAGGTCCCGAAAGTCCACGCACATTCTTACTCTTCCATCTTTCTTAGGTACAGGAACAATGTTGGCAACCCAATCGGCATATTCGACTACCTTAATGAACCCTGCCTTTAGTTGCTTGATTGCCTCTTCTCGGATCTTTAGTTAGAGTTCAGGTTTTATCCTTCTAAGCTTTTGCTTGACGGGCATCGACCGCTGGTTTAGAGGGATAGTGTGCTTAGCTGTTTCAAGATCAATTCCTGGCATATCTTTATAGGACCACGCAAAAACATCCTTAAATTTCGTGAGTATTGCCATGAGCTCTGTCCTTTCTTGGGGATTAAGCTTGAGACCAATTTGTTATTCCCTTGGGGTGTCATTGTCGGACCTGTTGATCTTTTAAGTTTCTTCAATGATTGGAGTTTTTTTTTCATGTTCTTCTACAACTTTTATTATTTCATCATGTTTTTGAAACAAAGCAATCATGTTTTGGGGAGAGGGAAGAAGATGCAGACGAGGAGAAAGGAAAAGAGGTTTTATTATTAAACACGGTAAGCATGATACCGAAATTATCCCTAGTAGTTAAATCTAAAGGAGGGACAGACTCCTTGACAATCTTATTAGCAACTACAGAGTTTTTATGACTAGATATCTTAATAGCACTAGACTCGAACTCATACTCAAACTCAGTTTCAAACTCATTGAACATCAGGCCTTCTCCTATCATGAAGTCCATGATCTTTCCTTCTGGTGTAGTGATCTTGACTGTCTTGCGCCATACCTTAAGCACTTGACTTACATGAAACTTCACCTTCCTCCAACGGGTCATGTGAGCAAGTTGAGCCATATAACCCTCATGGTGTCCCCTCTTGTGCTGTCGTAAGCTTTAATGGCTTGATTACTAGTAGGAACTCTTCTTGTGATATCCCAAGCTTTCGAGCGATTCTCATAGGGCACACATTGATAGCCGAGCCATTGTCAATCAAAGTCATAAGTATATTGAGTTGCTTACTTTGGACAGTGATGTCGAGAGCTTTGTTATGGCTTGTTCCTTCGGCCACGTTTAAGTCTAAAAGGGCTCTGAGTAAAGCATGCCTATGCTTTTCCGAAGAGACTAATGGTTGCCATAGTTGACATCTGCCTTGGTTCTGTTGAGTTACTTGATGACCACATTTTCCTACTGAGGTGGAGGAGGTGGTGGAGTTGCTTGAGTGTTGTTTTGATTTTGAGTTGTGCTAATCCGTCTTTTTCGGGCAATGACTTGAATCCTATTGTCTTTAAGAGGTGGCAAGGTGTTGAGAACATTAGTGATATCGTCGTTTTCTTCAATAAGAGTGTGGTAGGTGATGTGGCACGCCAAATCATACCACGTGTCAGCATAATACTGGGCCACGTGTCCACTAAAAGACCAGGTGGCACTGCCACTTGGCAATGACTGGACCACCAAGGTGGGCTCCACACGGCCACGTGTCGTTGTAAGATTGGGCCACGTGTCCACAACAAATACTTAAAAGAAGAGCAACCTCTGCCACGTGTCGCAATCCTATTTGAGGCTATAAGGTAGGATAAAAGGAGGAATTTGGGCCTTGAGGCTTGAATATGAAAGCCCATGAGGCTTCATCAAGTATCACTAGTTTCCCTCTCTAGATTACCAAGTTGTTAATTATTGTTAATTTGCCTTAACCCTCATACAAATACTTACTTAAGCATCAGAGGGGGAAAAAATCCTACGAGGATTATATTCCCTTGTTTTGCAGGAATCAAGGTCCGTGCCATCAGGAAGTGAACAAGCCAACACCTGTCCATCCGAAGTGTAGCCCTCTAGTTCCCTCTCCACGTATTCAGTTGAAGAGACCCTACCAGGAACTCTTTCTACATCAGTAGGTGGGTTGTATTCCATTTCTAGCATAAACATCTTCATCATCACTATCCCATATCCGTTGAATTCTTGGAGAGATGGAAATGTGATTACTTGTGGGGTACGTTGTCCCACCGGAGTAATCAAGTCAAGTGCGTCAAAAGATAGTTCATCTTTCTCGACTGCGTTTATAGGATTGATGTAGAAGTTCTCTTCCTCGATCATGAAGATGGCGTGAGGTCTAGTTTGGATGTTGAGCTTCTTTCTTCGAAGCAGAATCGGGAGCCTTTCATCTTCAACCATGTCTTGGAAAAGATTTTTGAGGGTCCAACATTCTTCAGTATTGTGACCTCTATCTTTGTGGTACTTACAGTATTTGTTGGCATCCCATCGTAGTGACCTATTTTCGGGAGCAGGGTCCAGATTGGGCCCTACTAGACTTATCTTGCCCTTTGATTAGAGTCTCTCGAAAAATTGAGTATTGGTCATACCCAATAGAGTGTACTCAAGTTGGCGACAAAAAGGAGCTCGAGTTTATTCGACGGCATTGATATTTTTGGAAGGGGATGCAGCCTTCATTTGATTGGTCCTTGGATTTCTTGCCCATTTCCCTTTGCCACTTTCCTTGTTAATTTCGTCCTCAACCTCAATTCCTATGTGGTATGCCTTTTCAAAAGTGTCATGGCCCAAGTACTTGAGATGGTTTTTGTACTTTGGGAGCAAGTTGGCAATGAAGATTTTGACTTGCTCCTTTTCGGTTTGTGTTGTTACCATTTGTGCTGCGACTTCCCTCCAACAGATATGTAGGAGGTGAAGCATTCTTTTTCTCCTTGTTTAAGGATTTCAAGCTCCCTTTGAGAGGTGGTAGCTTGAGTGTTTCCCCTGTAGCAGGTCATGGATGCGTGAGCTATGTCCTCCCAAGTGGAGGTGTCTTTGTCGGGAAGTGAGAAGAACCATTTTGACATATAATCTCGAGAGTGATGGGGAAGATCATTGGATAAATCCTTGGATTGATCTTCTGCACATCCATGTAGAACTTAAAGCCTATTAAGAAGTAGTTCAGATTGTCGGCAGCTTTGAATTTCGAAAGTTCAACAATGGAGAACTTTTCCGGCAAGGTGTCGATCAAGTTGGGATCGATATGAGGAGGACCAAAATAGGAGTCTTGGTCGGTGACTCTTTTAGGTACCTTCTGAATGTCTCGTATAGTATGTCTATTTTTGAGATCGTTCATCTCAACTGTCATTTCTCCCAAGGCTTGTGTTACTTGGGCTAAGGTGAGAGTCATTTCATGCATTGTGACGATGGATTCTTTATCACTCATTTTTAGGTTGGATTGTGTTGGTTCTTCTTGAATATAAGTATGAACTGGAATATCCTTTAGAATTAACCTCGTGCCTTGTTCTTGTTCTAAGAGGAATAGTTGACTTGGTTCGTGCATGACCTATCCTGCGATGTTTAGATTTTAGAATCGTTGTTTTCACTTTGTTTCTTAACTCTTAAGACTTATGCAAGGCTTATAATGGTTGCTTCCTAGCTCTACATGAATGTATGATGCATAGTATTTTATTAATTATTATTATATAGAGGGGATAAGAAAATACTTTTTACAAAATGAATGTTATGCAACCTATGGGCTATCTATATGAACCTTTAGTCAACATGATAAGCACCATGGTCTATATGCGACTCTCTTGGTGAAAAGGTTACAAGAGATCTTGATTCCCGCAAACTACATTCATATAAACATAGAACATGTAATCATATAGGACGTCGCACGTAATAACACACCTATGCATGAGGTCAAGTCCAGCAATACTAGCCAAGCATCTAAGAGGGTGACTACAAGTAAGGCTTAGGGTGTCCAAGAGGGTACCATGACTAGGGTATGTCTGACAATCCACACCACAAGTTAGTGCTGATTAAAGTGGGACATCCATTTTGAATTAAATATGTTATATGATTCACGTGTCATGGTTGGGATGGACTCCAATTAAGGAACGACCTAGGTAGGTCACCTAACAATCCTTAGCATCGGTCCCCCGGGGGTGTCTCAAGTGTGGAACATACTTTAAGAGCCGTGTATCCTAAAGCAAGACCCTCACGTGGGAATTGCATGCATTTATGCCTAGAAAATAGAATTCAATATTATAACTATGAAAATTACGAGACTTTTCGAGTTTCGTCCACTCTCCTTTAAAAATAAAGGATTATCCCGAGTGAAGTCGCCAAACCGTGGACCCGAGGCTTTGGGGGACCACGTGCCCTTTCTTACAGGACACTGAATGTCGTGTTAGTTTATTTGAATAGAGTGAGTATGCTTGGCTTGGGGTTAAATCTAGAATCTTAAAGCCCAAGTAAAGAAGTCACCATTCTCCTCCTTTTGGGAGCTTTTGACAACAGTAAGTCACAGTGACCCCCCACCCCCCCGCGTATAGCGGCCTGTACTTGTTCTCATATGTAATTTCACAATCATAATATTGAATTATAGCAATCATATTTCTGGTTTAGACCTAAAAACACGTATGGAAATAAGGTTAGGTTGGTTTTAGTTAATGCACACATAAATTCCGTTTTATCATGCATGGGTGATCACTATAGGATTAGGTTGATTTTAATCTAGCATTCGTCGAAACAGGCGTTTTAGGTCATTCAAGCTAAATATGAATTCTATGTGCTTAGAAAGCAGTAAACATTTAGCATGAATCACATAAAACCTAAAGCAAGGTTTCTACTTAAGATTGATTTTAGTGTAAAGTCGAATCATCAATTAGTCAATATTGCATGAGTTTAATTATAACAAGTCAATTATCTAAAAAAGCATTCAAAACACATAAACTTGTAAACTAACTCATTTGAAGAAATTAAGTCAATGATTTCGACGTTGTTGGCGTCATTTAAAGTACTTTTCGTGCAAGTAGACGACCCTTTAGAACCGAGAGCTTGAAGAAACTTAGTTGATTAATAATAATTATTATTATAATAATAACAACAACAACAGCAAGTATTTTGCACGGTTTCCGTAGTAGGGTGCGAAAACCGAGGGAGTTTTAGAGAGAGTGTAAGAAGAGAAGAAGTTGTGAAGATGTCAATTGTGTGGGTCGAAGGAGGGGGTATATATAATGTTGGAAGATACGTAAGCGAGTGAAAAGACGCCCAGCAGCGAGCGCCAGGATGCACAACGAGCTCCAGGACGCCTACTCAGCACTGTGGCGCAGGCCCTTTAGGTGCATGGGCACTGGTTGGGCGCCTGGGGGCTCTCCCTGCGCTATGGCGCTCGAGCCCCTTTCCATTTTTACGCTGAATATCTCTGATGCTTCCTTATTTCATATATTTACTTCCATAACCCAAAATATTTCGATACATTAAGAAGACATACGAAATTCACTTCCATAAAACCATTTATACCATAACCTAGAGTTGCTATAATATGAACAAACCCTTTGAGAAGGTTTGTCGAATCCGATCACATTTATACGGCTAAATTAATTTATTTTATTTTCGAAAATGAATTTAGAAATGATGAGGTGAAAATGAAATGAAAATGAAAATTGTAATATAAAATAAAAGATATAATCAATTAAAAATAAGAAAATCGTTTTAAATGTATTTCAACCGTCATGACTCATCATCGGCTAACTCCTATTGACGATGGTTTATTTACTTATTTGTTTATTTCATGCATTCGACTTTAAGGAATCGGACATGTTTGCGATGTGGTACACGATAAACATTAGCCGTTATGTGGTACCAAAATTAGGTGTCAACACTTCTTCATATTTTAGGCCTCGGAGCTAAGTTCCGGCGGGCATCAAGGGACTACCGAGGCTTATTTTTCCTAGGGGGCAGCTCAGGAAGGTGCAGTGTAGGAGCCCGTTTACCATCCTCATCTCGAAGATACTTCCGAGTCTGATGAGTTCGTTTGCGCTTCTCAACCTACGTGGGATTGTCCTTTCGTTCAGCAGCTGACTTCGGAGTTGATAATTAACTTCGTCGTCACTAGCACGAGGATCAGGTGGTACCCCGAGCCTTTCCGAGATGTACCTATCACTCGGCATCACTCCTAATGATGCTCCATCGACAAGTTGGAACCCACCGACCTAGGATCCTAGCTTTTCATTTGGTGTATGCATGCCTAAATGTATATTTGACTTATTTTTTACTTTTCAATGTATAGTTGACTCGATTTTATACATATGTATCTTAATTATCATAAATTCTTAATTTTGACTTTATTGACTCAACGACTATACGACTTCGACTTTCGGATTTTGACTTTTGTTAACTCGACTCATGGAAGGGTACCGACTTTCCCCCCGAAAAAATAATCAGAGAAAAGACGTAGACTAGAAATAAGTGAAATAGGCACGTAAATCAAGGAAGGTGTGCACGAAAATTGAGGCAAAGTATAAAACAACAAAGATAAAAAATAAAAAAGGAGGGGGCCCTATGCCTAGGCGCTTGTTCAGTGCTATGGAAGTCCTCTTTTTTTATTTTTGCCAACATTTTGGGTTTATATACCCCCCCTCTTCGTCTTTGAGCCTTCATTCGAGGAACAAGTGACGATGTTGAGAGCTAAACTTCAGAAAAACTTCAAAATTTTGTGTGTTTTTGCATTCATCATGGCAAGGAACTTCAGATTCGTTTGTGATGAGTGGCTTTCGGCGCTAAATCCGAAGGAGAAAGGTATGCTCAAGGACTACAAAATCGATCTTTGATACTTTGATGTATGCTCAACTTGACATTAATCTTATTTATGCTACAATTGGATTTTTGAACACTCATGCTCATAGTTTCATATTCCATGAGAGAGAGATCACCCCGTTGCCTGAAGAATTGAGTGGTATAGTTGGATTATCATGTAATGGTATGCCATGTCTCTCTAATATTAAGGATTACCTATGTCCTGTCTCTGAACGTTATTTGGATCTTGATGCTTGTGTCATTGATGGGAAAAGTAGTTTATGGTAAGGAAAATGATTTAGTAGCATTGATTGATCACTTCATAACTGTCGAAATAGCATGAAAAAGATATAGATGGCGAGCTTTGCAGATGTGCGTATTTGTTAGATTTCTATTCATGAAAAGTAACTCCTCAGTTGGTCATCATGCTACTTTCACTACTAGAGAAATACCCATTATTAGACGTTTTTTTTGTTAATTTTTTACTCAAAAAAGCGACGAAAAAAATATTTTTGACGATCCCCAATAGTATCACGATTTTGGCCGCCGAGAATACATGACACCAAAAAGCATCGAAAATTTTGGCTCATTTTGGCGTCAGAATGAATTTGAGCATTGATATTCTTAACGCTTTTCTGTCACAATTAGAGATGGTTTTTTNAATTAGAGACGGTTTTTGGCGTCAAACATTAACAATAGCGTCTAGATTTGTGACGCCTAAAGCACCTTATTCATTTTCGACACTATTTTATGTCAAAAAAATTTACTATCAAATTATTATAGATAACAAATACCGTCGAAAATTAATTCCCACCAAATTTAATGGAATAGCAAATACTAATAATTGATTAATAACCTATTATTTTGATACTCTTAAATTAGTAATAATAATGTAGTAATTATAAGGAAGACTTAAAACCATACAATAAAATAATTAAATATATGTGATGGAAAAAAAATATAATAATATATCATTCATAACAATATTCTTAGATTATTAATAGAGTTGCAAATAACTGATAATTGTTTACGACTCTAATTTGGAAAATGATGCAAATTGATCTACTAATAATATAATACGAGCTAGCTAGTACATAATTCAAAAGGCTAAAAGTCTAATTAGCTATGGTCAAAAGCTAATTTAAACGATTTCAAAATGCTATTCAAAGCATATATACTGCAACAACAAAACTAACACTAAGCCTAGGTAATCAACAAAACCCGCAATTTGTTGAATCCTATTCCTCAACCACTCATTTCATCACGATCGGTCAACAACAAGAATAAAGCCCAATAATAAATTTTATTAGTACAAATATTCAAACATAAAAATTGTAAATTGTTTGAAAAACAAGGTAATGATTATTATTAAAAACAATTTGCTTCTTAAGCAAAATAGTAAAGCAAATTAAAGTAGCAAAGTTTGAGTAAAAATTTCGCCAGAGTTTCCTTTGTAAAATGGAAAGTCCATAATTCCTAAAATGGAATTACAATGATGGATGTTCACTTGTTCAACTTATCATTCAAAAACAAAAAATAACTCACAAATACAAACGCCACTCTTCAAGTGATCTACAATCATTCAAGTCATCCAAAATAATAGGTCCCGAAAACAACCTTCTTCAAATGATGAATCCAAAGTTACAAAGTTCCAAAGATTGAAAATATAGCAATTGATGTAAGCACGAAAGAGGTTTCTTAGTAGTATAAATTGTAGAAGTATAACTAGAGGAAGAAAGAGGAGCAAAGAAAATAGTAACTTCAACACAAAGTTCAAACAGTTTGTTGCCAATGGTATTTCTAAATATTATCAACAATTATAAGTAATACAAAATAATATGAATAATTTATTTAATAAAACCAATAAAATACAACAGTATGTTATTAAGCAATCAAAATAAAATCAAGACATATCCTCCCCCATGTCAAGCAAATCCCTAAGCTTGTTCCTATTCACATGAAACCATCCTTTTGTTTTTTTTTCTCATCCTTAACATAGCAAACGTGTTATTCTTGAGATGAGAAAACAAATGGATCATCACACTATTTCCTACCCGTATGCATCAGCTTTGAGAAATTTACATGAACACTTTTAACACTGCCATTGGCATAAGTTTGCAGACCCCTATGCATATCCACCCAATCACAATGAAGCAGTACAACCTTGTAATATCCATAATAATCTAATTCATATATAGCTTTTAGTTTGCCAAAATAATCATGGCCATCTGCTTCTACCTAGACTCCAGACTTTTCGGTTTCTCATTGGTGCTTATGATCAACGGTATCAAATTTGTAACCATTAATGACTACAATTTTCAACTTTATTCCACGATCACTTAGACCACTAGCCAAAGCCTTTGTCAATTTCCCTTTTACGGTGATGTCATCTATGTTGTGCACCTATCAGTAATTAATATCACAGTACCTGCATACGCAACCAATCTGCTAATTCATTGATTACCCAACCATTCACAATGTTCTCGTCTATCTCGATGTCATGTGACAGTTGAACAATGACCAAACAATTACTATCAATAAGCATATATTGGGAATGTAAAATTTACTTTGTGATATTGAAAGTGCAAGTGACACTGAAGACGGGGGGGGGGGGGGAAATTGAGTGTCGTAAGGTTGTTGTAAATTTTTCAATTAATTATAAGAACAGTTTAGAACTAGTTCTCAAGCAGTGGAAACAATAATGCAATTAATAAACAACACCAAGATTTAACGAGGTTAGACTTCTAATAAGTCTACGTCCTCCACTCACTCACTCTTTTATTAATCAACTCAGAATAACAAAAGAATTACACTCAATCAATTAGCACCTATGCACAATATGATTCCCCAAATTCCACGTGTGGAAGTTCGACTTAACCTTCAACTATGGAGGTTCTATTGAAGATATCCCAGATCAACTTCCCAGCAAAATGAACTCACAGAATGCTCAAACTACAACACTTTGTCTCTCAATAACAATTAGCCTAAATGCTTACAAAAGACGAATATTAAGACCTTAATGTGGTTGCTGAGGTTTATGCTAGTTAAGACTTAGAGAGTGCTTTTGAAATTCGTGTTCTTTTATTTTTTTTTCGTGCAAAAGTATTATTGGTTGTACGCTGGCAGATATCCTTAAAAAAGCCTTTGGCTAGTATGTCTTGTAATATTATAAGACAATATTTTCCTTTGAATTATTGATATAATTTCGAGAAAATATTCTAACTGATTTTATTTGAAATCAAATAAAAACAGCGCAATATTATATAACATACTTGCCATAGATAAGAATATTTACCTTGCATAACAATCTAAGCATCCGTATAATTTTTGAAAACAATTTTGCACGGAAAGAAACTTTCCTAAAATATGGATGTATGAAGTAAACTTGAGAGGACTGGTTCAGCTTTATTCCCAGACTGTTACAGTTAGCCAATTTACTTATAGTTATGTATGACAGGTAAATTAAGTTCTTTGTCATCCATAATTAGTTCATCTCTATAATCTCAACCATTATAGTACATCAATAAACCTTCTTCATACCACTTACATTGCATGTAAGACTTAAGAGTTAGACCCTATGAGCTTGGTCTTTATGCAAACTTGAAGACTTGGCTTCCTGAGCTTTTCTTGTCATCACTGAACTTGTTTCTTTAGTACCCACACATACAAACATAGACTCGTGTACAATATAATAGTTGAATGTTGTTGGTCATCATTCAAAACAAAAGCTAGGAACTCAACAAATTCCCCCTTTTTGATGATGACAAACCATGAAATTCCCCCTGCAAATAATATCATTTAATATTTGGAACTTCTCAACAATTTGAATTCTTTAGAATTTATTGGACCGGTCTCATACTGTTCCTGCAGATTAAGCATCATATACAAGTAAACCAGTTCACAACTAACTGACAACATTTTAAGAAAGAGTTTTTAAGTACCCAGGGCAAATACTAATTAGACTCAGAGCTCTTAGACTTAAACATGTATTCGCAATAAGAACATCAGTAAGTTCATCAGACCTGTTTTCAAGCAAAAAAGTCGTTGGGATGATAACAAGTAAAATGCTTTGAATACACTTTCTTCCATACCATGCAGGTCTGTCACCACTAGCAAGACTTTTAATCTTGCTTCTAGTTGCTGCAACACATACAGATTAGTAACAGTTATTTGACCTGCTTCCCCCTAAGATAGGTAGAAGAGATCAGAACTTCATACCTGCTTCCCCCTTTTGGCATCATCAAAACAGTTAATGCATAAAAGCTTGTAAACACACAACTAAACACAATCAGTAGGTTACCTACTAATTATATTAAGTTCAATTAATGTAGGTAACTCTAATAACATTCTAGAGATGCTGATTTTACCAATTGTTCATGTCAAAGCACCATACCTACTTGTCCTGAATAGTTATTACAGACCAACATTAAACCAAATTACATAAAATCAATGTCTTTGAAAATGGGAAAGGGAAACCAGAATAAGAATTCAATAAAAGGAGGGGTTAGCAGCAATAAAAGAAGATAAGAGGGATAAAGGAAATCAATCAGCTCCAGAGTCATCTTCAATCTCATCATATTCCTCTTCCTTTGAAGCACTTGCATCATGTTCCTCACCATCCTCGTCCTCATCCTTCTCAGAGACTAGTTCAGCATCTACATCAACAGCATCACCTGCAGCTTCTGATTTCTCTTCCTTGTCTTCAGAGTCCTCACCACCAATTACACCAGCTTTATCAAGATGAACCTCAATTCTTTTATAGGATTCCTGAAGTGCAGCACATAATGTAGTGACATTGTTGACCATATTATGCATGAGTTGATTCTGGTCACTTAGCTGCTTTACCAAGGCATAAGTTGCCCGAATTGATTATGTACTGGTCCCATCAAGACCAGCATCACTCTTCCCCTAATCCTTCATCTTTAATGCACCATCTGCATATGTCATGCTCTTTTAACCTATTATTCGATTGGTGAGATGAAGCATGGTTCCGTAATCTCCTACCTTAGGTATCTTCTAATGTCTAAATACTAAGGTTAGCCAGCCTCCATAGGGCAGAGCATGGTTGGATTTCTCCACAAAGCAGATCATATGGCCTAATATCATAGCAGGGTGATTGAGAAGAATGTGTTCAATGAGGCAGTAAATGAGAACACTATCCATCAATCATACACTCATATGGCCTTGTGTTATAGCACACACAATCTTTGAGGCTATGGTATGGAATATCCTCATGATTTGCTGCTTTCATTGGCCAATGGTGTACCCTTGCTTGCTATTAGGTGGACCAGTAAAGAATCTAATCCAGATCTGTTCTGCTGTGACTCCCTTGACAGAAGGCCAATTTTCTCTGGAGTAAACATCAAGCCCCTTAGTTGGAACTTTGAGAATCTCAGCCAATTTCTTTTCAAACAAATTTATGGGAGTATCTTTAACAACGGAGGAATAAGATCCATCATCTTTAGTATGCAAATGTGAGTAAAATTCTTCAACCAGTGGCATGAAAACATCTAGATCTTTGGCAAACAACACAGACCATTTCTGAAAATCTAAAGCCTCCTTAACCTCAACCAAGAATTTTTATGCAACCCAACTTTGCAACAGAAAATGCAACCATAATTTGTCTATCTTTCATATTAAATAGAGGTTGAGTGGTAGTGGACTTACTTTTCTTGGATTTAGTGCTTGAAGAGATCATAATTGCAAATTGCTATCTCTTTTTGCCCTATTGTGGGCTGGTCTGGTTGTGCTTCTTGCTTGATCACATTCCCCTTGGACGCCTCAACACCCTTTCTTGCAACCGTTTTCACACGAGCACCTTTGCTTTCTATTTTCTTTGTGCTCTCTTTCTCAGTAACTATCTCAACTTCTTCTTCATCTTCCGTAACTTCCTTGTTCTTTGATTTCTCCATTGGTTTGGGAGTGGTTTTAGGCGTGCGTATTTTGCATTTTGTGGTTGGTGGTTTAGTGGCCTTCTTCTCAACTTTCTTAACCGTTTTTGGTGATGGTTTCTTTGTACTCACTTTCTTTTCCTTCAATTCTTCTTACATGACAGTGACAACATCCACCATAGGTTCAAATTCTTTTTCGTCTAATTCAACTTCTTCTTCCTCAACTTTTTTTCATCCGACTTTTATTCAGACACAGATTCCTTCTCTTGTTCAGATTCTTCAGCAATCTCATGTTCTTTCGATTTAGAGGTCTCTATTGGTATAGGAGTGGATTCTTTGGATTTTTTTGTGGGTGGCTTTTTGGCAGTAGTTGATTTTGTGGATGTTGGTGTTGAAGATTTGGTGGTTTTGGCGGTTAATTTTGGTGTAACCACAGTTTGGTTGTTTTTGTGGTGGATTTAGGTGTAGCAGATTTTATAGTGAGACCTTTTTGAAGTTTCAGGCTTGGTGTTCTTTCGAATCAATGGCACTTCTTCCTCTTCACCAATTTCCTCCTCCATCACATCCTGTATCACAAACTCAATTACTTCATCAACCATCTTCTTTGATTTCTTCGTTTCAATTTCAGAAGATTCACCAACCAATCGTGTGCTTC
The DNA here is from genome assembly GCA_016808085.1 of Suaeda aralocaspica. Taxonomy (NCBI): domain Eukaryota; kingdom Viridiplantae; phylum Streptophyta; class Magnoliopsida; order Caryophyllales; family Amaranthaceae; genus Suaeda; species Suaeda aralocaspica. The sequence goes on along the minus strand of PYUH01004038.1, from coordinate 93,499 downwards.
TTATCTTCGACATGATGAGAGTGAATTTTTCCTTTACTTTGAGCTAGAAAAAAACTTTGAACAAGGTGAGTGAGAGAAAGAAGAAGAATTTAGACGATTTAGGTTTTTTGTGTGAGAGAGTTATGATCGAGAGATTATATAGGAAAAATGGAATTAAGGAAATGAAATGAAGAAGGAAATTAGGATCAAGAGCATATATTTATAAAAGATTTGAATCAAAACGGTTATCTGCAAATATTTGAAAGATATTTGTCAGTTCAACCAGAAAAAGAGTTGCCATAAATATAACCGTCATTACATTTATTTATTTCCAAAAATTAGAGTATTTGAAAATAAACTGACTGACTAAAATAACCGCCTTAGAAATTTGGTTCCCTAATTGTCTTCCACTGGTCTGTGCCAACTTACTCTTCACAAGATTATGTTGTGGTACTTGAGTACTAAATTAATCAGCTCAGCATCACATAAGAACTTTGTGAGACCTAAAAAGCAAAAAAAATAAAAAAAAAAAAAAAAACAAAAACAATATATACATATTGACATCATTTGATTAGCCTAAGGGACAAGTCAATACCTAAGAGCTCATTGTCAGAGGTTTTGCAAAAATGTCAGCTAGTTGATCTTCTGACATGCAAAACTCCAATTCTACATTACTCTTTTCAACATTGTCCCTAGATAATGATGCCTAATCTCAATATGCTTGGTTTTAGAATGTTGGACAGGATTTTCAAAATATTAATTCCACTTGTGTTATCACATAAAATGGGAACACTTTTGAAACAAATCCCAAAATCCTTTAGTTGTGACTTTATCCACATGAGCTGAGCACTGCATAAAGCAACTGCAATGTACTCAGACTCTGCTATGGATAAGGCCACAGAATTTTGTTTCTTAGATCCCCATGAGATAAAGCAGGAACCTAAGAAGTGAGCCATTCTAGAAGTGCTCTTCCTGTCCACAATAAAACCAACAAAGTCAAAATCTGTGTATCCTATAAGATTCATACTGTAACCTTTTAGATAACACAAACACAGATCATCAGTACCATTGAGATATCTTAAAATTCTCTTAACAACCTTTAGGTGAGATTCTTTAGGGTTGCTTTGAAATCTTGCACACAACCCTACTGAAAACACTATATATTGCCTACTAGTTGTGAAGTAGAGCAATGAGGCAATCATAGCTCTATACAACTTACCCTCAACACCCTTTCCCTCCTCATGAACGCTCAATTTTGTAGAAGCTGGAATAGGTGTTTCATAGGACTTGTTGTGTTGCAAGCCATATGTTTTCAATAACTCCTTGAGGTAATTCTGTTGACGAATCATAATTCCATGCTTTGTTTTCTTGATTTGAAGTCCTAGAAAGAACCCAAACTCTCCCATCATACTCATCTCAAATTCACTTTTTATCAAATATGCAAACTCATTACACAAATCAGGATTAGTAGTTGCAAACAAAATATCATCTACATGTATCTGGACCACTAGCAGATCAGTTCCCTTTTCTTTTAAGAATATTGTCTTGTCAACTAAACCTCTCTTATATCCATTTTCTAAAAGAAAAATGGAAAGTCTCTCATACTAAGCTATGGGACTTGTTTGAGACCATAAAGAGCTTTATCAAGTTTAAAAACATGGTTTGGCAAGTCACTATCCTCAAATCCAGGGGGATGTTCCACATATACATCTTCTTTCAAATAACCATTAAGAAAGGCTATCTTAACATCCATTTGAAAGAGTTTGAAGTTCATATGAGCTGCAAAAGCAATTAAAATCCTGATTGCTTCAAGCCTGGCTACTGGAGCAAAGGTTTCATCATAATCAATTTCTTCCTGTTGATTAAACCCTTGGACCACTAGCCTAGCCTTGTTCCTAACTATAATACCTGCATCGTCCAGTTTATTCCTGAACACCCATTTAGTTCCAATAACGGAAATGTTTTCCTTCATGGGATCAAGATGCAAGACTTGATTTCTCTCAAAATGATTGAGTTCATCTTGCATGGCTAGGACCCAATCTAGATCCATTAAAGCAGTCTTATAATCATTTGGTGCAACATTTGAAAGAAAGTAATAGAAAGCATAGAAGTTTTGTAGAGTAGAATTCCTTGTTTGCACCCCTTTATTAATGTCACTAATGATAAGATCAGAGGGATGAGCAGACTTGTACTTGAATGATTTGTTCATATCAAGATTTGCAATGGAGCCTTCTAATGTTGAACCGGTTCCTGTACTGGTTCCCCTTATTTCGTTGTTGCTTTGAACAGGTGGACCTGGTTCCATAGTGGCCTCAGCTGCATTGTATTCATGTGGGCGAGCCTCTGAGTCACTATTTCCTTATCTTACCTCATGAGCTACTTGATTTTGTGCCTGACCAGACTCTTCCTCTCTAGGAGAGTTGTGTGGTAAGTGTGGTTCAGCACCTTCTACTTCTTTAGCTCCTGTAAAGTTTAAAATGCCAATTTCGAATTCATCATCATCATCAACCTGCACATGCTTGCTAAACATATTAGTTTCATCAAACAGAACATTCGCGCTTTCTTCAACACACAAATTCTTTTGTTGAAAACTTTGTATGCCTTGCTGTGTGAAGAGTATCCAATGAAAACAACCTCACCACTTCTAGGATCAAATTTGACCAAACTTAATTTACCATTGTTGTGCACAAAGCATTTTCACCTAAAAATACATAAGTGTGCAATGTTTGGTTTTCTGCCCCTAAGAGGCTCATAAGGTGTTTTCTTTAGTAAAGGTCTCAGCATTACCCTATTTAAAATGTAGCAAGGAGTACTCCCAGATTCAGTCCAGAAGTTTCGAGGTAGACCACTCTCTAGAAGCATTGTTCTTGCCATTTCTTCTACAGTGCGGTTTTTCCTTTGAACCACTCCATCTTGTTGTGGAGTTATGGGACCTGAGACATTGCGAGATACACCATGATCATTACAGTAAGTAATGAAACTGACATTGTCAAATTCGTAACCATCACACCGGATAGAGGCCAGTTGATGATTAATCTTGTTTTGGACCTGTTTTTATCAAGATTTCAAATTCTTCAAAAGTTTCATTTTTAAATTTTAGAAATACTTTCCAAGTATAACGAGAGTAATTATCAACTAACACAAACACATAACTATGACCATTTCGACCTTGTACTCGCATGGGCCCACACAAGTCCGTGTGCACAATTTCGAATTATCTAATGGTGCTTACAATCTTCTTCGGCTAAAAAGAAGACTTGACATGCTTGCATTTTGCACATTCATGACAAATATGCTCTGCAACAAACTTAATGTTAGGTAAACATGTAACTAAGTCCTGAGATCGTAGTTTGTTTAGCAAGGAAAAACTAACATGTCCAAGTCTCTAGTGTCATTGCCGATGGTCATCCTCTATAGAATTCAGACAAGTGGCACTGGTCTTAAGAATAGACTTAAAAATGTTATGTAAACATTACTGTGTCGGAACCAATTACAGACCAGTTCCTTTGTTTCAGTGTTAACTATGTGACAAAGATTTGCTTCAAATTCCACATGGTTTCCTTTGTCACATAGCTGAGATATGCTGAAGAGGTTATGTTTCAAACCTTCAACAAAGTATATATTTTCAATTGCTTGAGAAAGTGTCTTACCAACCTTAGCTATACCCTTGATCAAACCTTTACTATTATCTCCAAAGGTGACACTTCCTCCTTTATAGGCTACGAGTGAAAGAAATTGACTTTTATCTCCTAACATGTGTCTTGAGCAACAGCGGTTTAAATACCAAAATGGCTTTCCTTTCACTTTAACTTGCACAAACAAATCAAGGTTTCGTTTTAGGAACCCATATTTTCTTGGGTGCCATGTTAAGGGGAACTGGTTTGATACTGTCCTTTGTAACCCAAATGTGTTTCAAAATTTTCATTCTTGTTTTATCATGTTTTCCATTTTTAGACAAATTATGTGTGTGACTCTTTTGTTTATGAGCCTTTTGAACGTGAGACAGATTTTTCTCATCATGTTTTTGCTTGGTCCAACAAGTTTCAATAACATGTCACAATAGGTGCATAGATGCATGTCTTTTGTAGAAACACACTTACCTTTCTTGAATCCATAAATCCAAGTCTCATCTCTCCCCAACTTTTGGGGTTGTTGGGAACTACTTCCAGAATACCCTAATCCAAACCTCATAGGACAACTAGGTTGTGAGGTCAGGATGTTTAGACTACTTTGAGCATCGAGCAACCTATTGATTTGTCTTAGGCAGTCACTCAAATCCTGTTTTTTGATTTCAAGTTTATTAAGTTGAGCTTCATTATACTCTGTAGCAACGGCAAGATCCAACATTGCCCTATGAAGCTCATCCTTAAGTTTTGAAATCGATTCATGATCTGGTTCAGAAGTTGTCTGTGTATTCTTGCCTTTCCTTAGTTGGAATATTTCAGGTTGAAGATCACATATTTTAGTTTCATATTCTAAATGTAAGAATTCAATATCAACACCTTGATTGTCAGAACAAACTTTAGGATTGATATATTTCTTTAACTCAAATATTTCAGCTTGTAAATCACAGATCTTACCCTCATCTTCCAAATATAAGTTATTGACATTAATACTAGAACTACTTGTGCTAGCAAGAGAATCGAAGTTTTCAAATACACATGCTCTTTGAACAATTCTTCTACATCATCAATCATATAATTATAAGCTAAATTCAAGTCAGAATGTTCTAGAGTAAGGGAGTTCTGTTTAAGTAATTCGATATTTATACCTTCAACTTCTTCCTCCTTAATCTTACTAAAACCTCTTTCTTTGTTTTGATAAAAGATTCCTTTTGAAAAAACTGATTGAGGTTTTAGCATCTCAAGTTCTATATTCTTCTGATCTAGACTTATTTCAAGCTCTGAAATTTTTCTTTCAATTACGTAGAAATAAGTTCAAGTGCAGCAGAACGACACTCACTAAGATCTAGATTTCTTGTTACTTCTCTTAGTTTCTTTTTTTTAGGCTTATAAGCAGCATTGTTGTTAACATTTTGTTCAATAGTAGCATCTATAAAATTTAGTAACTCATCTCTGTCACTATATCTCATTTCCTCTTGCATATCAGAAATAGTTACCTGTTCTTCATCAGATGAGCTGTTTCCAGCCATGAGACACATGTGTCCCTTTTTTCCTGAACTGGTCTTCCGCTGGTCCACTTCTCCTAACAGTGCAGTCACACAAACTACAACTTTGTTCTCCTCGCTTTCACCACCTGAGACAGAATCTCCCCAGGCAGCAAGCATGGCTCTCTTTGTCATCTTTTTCTCCATTGGTCCTCCCTTGTCAGTTATCCATGCTGGTCAATCCTTGATCATGTGTCCAGTTTCACCACAATTGAAGCAACTAGTGCTGGTACTGGTCTTCTTCATGTTGCCTTTGTTCTTCCAGGATTTTTCCCTTATATTGAAATATGAGGCTTCTTTCAAACCTTCTTGCCATGTGACCTATTTCATCCAGATTTTCTTCATTTTCTTCTCCCTTCGAGGCAGACCTCGGCTTTTGGTTGTGCCTTCTTCCTTTGTGCTTACTAACATCTCATGAGTCATTAATGACCCAATAAGTTGTTCTACAGTCAAAGTGGTAAGATCCTTGGCTTCTTGGATTGCAGTTACCATAGGCAGCCATTTACCTGTCAAGCTTCTCAAAAACATTCCTAACTAAATCATTACTAATGAAACTTTTTCCAAGAGATACTAGTTCATTACTAATTGACATAAGACGAGTATACATATCTTTTATTTTTTCATCTCGATTCATATCAAAAGTTTCATATTTAGACATTTGCATATCAACCTTAGATCTCCTGACTTAACTAGTGCCTTCATAGGCTAACTCCAAAGTTTTCCATATTTCATTAGTATTTAGACATGATAAAATATGGCTTACCTCATTATCAGCAATACCTTATTGAAGAAGCGACGTAGCCTTGGCGTTTTTCTCGAATGTCTTAAGATCTGTGCTAGTGTATTCACTATCCTTCTTATCTGTTCCATCAGTGTTATTAGCTACCTTCTTTGGTCCATTTATTAATACCATCCAACACTCATAGTCAGTACCAATGACGAAGTTTTGCATGCAATTTTTCCCTCAGGGATAGTTTGTTCCATTAAACTTGGCCAAGCTTGATCCAGAATTTCCGCTCATCATCTCTTGAGCATTCATCTTTTCTTCCTTCTCTAGGTGTTATCCTTTCAAGAATTTAGGCTCTGATACCAATTAAAAGTGCAAGTGACACTCATTTTGGGGTGAATTTAGTGTCGTAAGGTTGTAGTAAATTTTTTGATTAATTATAAGAACAATTTAGAACCAGTACTCAAGCAGCGAAAACAATAATACAATAATATAAACAACACCAAGATTTAACAAGGTTCGCCTTCTAATAAGTCTATGTCCTCCACTGACTCAATCTTTTACTAATCAACTCATCATAACAAAAGAAATACACTCACTAAATTGTACACCTATGCACAATATGATTCCCCAACTTCCACCTATGGAACTTCGACTCAACATTCAACTACGAAGGTTCTAATGAAGATGATCCCAGATCAACTTCCCCAGCAAACTGAACACACAGAATGCTCAAATTACAACACTTTGTCTCTCAATAATAATTAGCCTAAACGCTTACAAAAGAAAGAATATTAAGACCTTAATGTGGTGATGAGGTTTATGCTAGGTTAAGACTTAGAGAGTACTTTTTCAATTCGTGTTCTTCAAGTTTTTGTTCATGCAAAAGTATCTTCGTTGTATGCTGGCATATATTCTCAAATAAGCCTTTGGCTAGTATGTCATGTAATATTCTAAGAGAATATTTTCCTAAGAATTATGGAAACAACTCCGGGAAAATATTCTCACTGATATTATTAGAAATCAAATTAAATCAGCACAATATTATATAACATACTTGCCATGCTTCAGAATATTTATCTTGCATACCAATCCAAGCATTCGTATAATTTTTGAAAACAATTTTGCGCGAAAAGAAATTTTCGTAATATACGGATGTATGAAGTAAACTTGAGAGGACTGGTTTAGCGCTGTTCCTGGACTGTTTCAGTCAACCAAGATTACTTATAGTTATGTATGTCAAGTAACTTAAGTTCCTTGTCAACCATAATTAGTTCATCTCTATAATCTCAACCTTTATAGTGCATCAATAAACCTTCATACCACTTATATTGCATGTAAGACTTAGGAGTTAGACTATATGAGCATGGTCTTCATGCAAACTTCAAGACTTGGCTTCATGAGCTTTATCTTGTCATCATTGAACTTGTTTCTTTAGTACCTGCACATGCAAACATAAGCTTCCATACAATATAATAATTCAATGTGGTTTGTCATCATTCAAATCAAAAGCTAGGAACTCAATAGATATTACTTTACTTACTCTAAAAACTGGTTTCATATCGTCTGAATGAAGTAACACGCAACAATGTGCTTTTCTTAAACTTTTATCTTCAACACGAACATTTTCTTTCTCACAAACCACACGAAAACCGGAGTTGTATAAATAGGACTCCATGTTTACATCATCTTCATTCCTTTTGTCTCTATTAAAGATAGATTCAGTACCTTCTAAATATCTTGAACAAAATGTGACTGTCTCCCGTAGTAGATAACTTTCACATATAGGACCCGTTGGGCTTTATTGGTTACATGCAATTTTAAAAACACCAAGTACCTTAATAAAAGGTAGTCAATATTAATATTACAAAAATACTTTTAATTTAAAATTTCTCAGTAATAAGGAATCGCAATGAAGCTTGGGAAAAAATAACCTTTCAGTTGGATACATCCATCTATTATGCACTGGCCCACCTAGGCTAACCTCTTCAACAAAGTGAATTAGCAAATGGACCATTATAGTGAAGAATGTTGGTAAGAATTCTTTCTCCACCATACAAAGTATCATCACAATATTTGATTGAATGTTATCTAATTTTGTTGAATCAATAGTTCTGGAGTATAACCCGTTGAAGAATTAAGACAACTCCAACAAATCAATTACTTTTGTAGTGTTAGATGCCCTTAAAGCTACCAGTAGGAGATGTTACATAAGTACATGATTGTCATGATTCTTTATACTAATGACTTTTCTTTGCCTCATATTCACACGCCTTTGCAAATTTGATCCATAACCATCGGGAACTCTAATCTTATGCAAGACTCTTAAAAATAGAGATTTTTCCTCTGTTGACATAGTGTATAAAGCTGGAGGCAAGTAAGTTTTTCCATTAGAAAGCGATTGTAGCCAAAGGTGTGGCTTTATGTTGATCTCAGTAAAAAGCACTCCTACATTTCTCATCATCTCTACTCTTTTCAATTCCTAAAAGAGTTCCTAACAAAATACAACAAAAATTCTTTTCATTGTGCATAACATCTAAATTGTGGCTTAGAGGATTTTGCTCCCAATACTCCAACTTTAAAAAAATATTCTTCTTGGTCCAAGTAACATCAACTTCATCATCGTCGTCACCATGAGCAACATTGACTTCGGTCGAAGATGAACTAGCTTGACTTCTTACTCTCTTCTTAGATGGCTTTTTTTACTTCCCATAAACATAACCAGATTGTTGTTGGTGCATTACAACATCAGTACCATTTGCACAAATAGGATTGGTACGATGTTCTTCCTTTCTATAAAATGATTGAGCTTCAAAACAATAAGGATGATCAAGTGGTAACCATGCATTGTCAATGCATAGGATAACAAATGTTGCCCCCAAATTTTTTTGAGCAAGTAGATTATGTACATGAAGGACATGTCTTGTATCCTATGGTACTCCATCCAGAGAGCATAGCATATGCTGGGATATCATTAATAGTGGAGTGTAAAGTAGCTCGCAACTTAAATCTCTTTCCACTATATGCAACAGAAGCATCTACACCATTCCACATTAATTTCAACTCATGTATTAAAGGCTTCAAGTAGACATCAATATCGATTCTTGGGCCCGACTTTCCAGGAATAGTCAAAGATAAAATAGATGAAGATCGTTTCATAAAAAGCCATGGTAGAAAATTATAATGAATCTAAACTAACGGCAAAGTACTGNGGGGGGGGGGGGGGGGGGGGAATAAGAGGAAAATTCCGCATCACCTTTGCTGAATCCCCCTTTTTAAATGCTTCATCACCTTTCCCACCAACATCACCACTGTTGCTTTTAAATGCCTTCCATCTTGATGTCTTAAAAATATGGCACTCCTCTTCATTATCAAATTCACCCCAATATATCATGCAATCATTTGGGGAAGCGTCAATTTTCTACTAGCCTAGACCATTGTCTTTAATTATCTTCTTTCCTTCATGATAAGTTGATGGAAACTCCTTAATTTGAGGAAATTCATCCATGAGAAGTTCAAATAGCTTTTCCAATGACTCAGCACACCAATGGAACATGCATTTGAGGTGAAACAAGTGTACAAGACAACTTTGAGAAGGATACACAACCATCATATAGACCCTCATTAGCAACTTCAATTAATCTTTTATACTTTATTATTCCTCTATGGGAAAAGATGGAAGTTCATTTTGGAATTCCATATGTTGGTTGTTTATTGGTTCACCAAAGGATTGATGAAATGGTTCACCAAAGGATTGATCAAGTGGTTCTGAGTAAGATTCATCACATGGCCCAGAAATGGGTTGATCATGAGGATTACGAGAGGAGTGTGGAATGTTAACTTCAAATGCTGCGATAAGTATGCCACCAATGTCATCTCGATTAACTTCATCTTTTCTATGTGACAACCTTCGTGTATTGCTAGATTGAGCATCTCCACAATGAAAAATCCAATTCAATTAATTCTTTAAGAACCCGTTAAATAAAATAAGTCCTCCTACGATATCTATACGAAACTATTTATTTAACTTGCATTTATTACATGGACACCGACTCTTTCCTTCAGTAAGACTCTCCTTTGCTACATCGATGAAAGCTTTGCAACCGTTAATATAGATAGGATCATCATTTGGTAAATCAATCCAAGTTGTATCCATATCTATACTCATACAAAAATTACCAATTGAAAATTAGGTATGTATACAAGCATGAGGACATTGTTTATATCCCCCTTAGGTTAAATGCATTAGTTGTTACATTTGACAATAAATAAAAGGGCCTAGAAAATCCAATTTAACTTTTCACTTGAAATACATAATTTAAAGAATTTTTGTTCTATATTGATCTATGCAATTCCATTACAAAAAAACGAAAGGAAGACAAAGAAACGAAAAATAGTAGCAAGGAAGACAAAAAATTCACCAAAAAATAAATTTAAGGAGAAAACAATAAACTGGATAACAAAACCATTAAGCAAACAATAAACGAAAGGAGTAAGAAGCCTTTACGAAATAAAAACTAGAAAAAAATGTAAATTATAATTATCGTCATATAAGATCCTAGACTACATAAATATATATAACTGCTAGTAAATTACAAGGTAAAACTACAAAATAAAGCTATTTATGTAACTATAATAAGCAAGAAATTATGACATTTTTAAAGTTGAGCAACTCTTCATACCTTAGGATTCTGAGAGAAGATTCAAAGAAGTTAAGAAGGATAGCACAAGGTCCAAAAATTGCTCCGCAAGAAAACAAACAAAAAAATTTATATAAGCAAACAACTTTAATAATAGATAAACATAAATTTAGAAGAACATAGCATATAATAGACTAGATTACAAGCTTACATAAGCAATTACCAGAACCACTCAGCATATAAACTATACTTTCCTGTATAAATAAAGGCATAAACCGAGTGTGCCAATTTTCAAAAACTTTAGTAGTGGCTACTTAGGACGATGATGAGTGATGAATTACCGTTTTAAATAACTCGGAGTAAATAATGAAATAATGACTACTAGTAATAGCAACTACAAATGAGATGTTGAAAAATATTTCCAAAGTAAAGTCCCACAAACATCGTTCTTCATGTGATAGATTCCCATTATTCAAACTCAACCATAATAATGTGTGTTAATCCCTTAGCTGAAGCTTTCAAAGTTCCATACAATATAACAAGAAATGTAATGGTTAATGAATTAGTTAGTCACAGGCAAGCAATGACATCAAAAATAGTTAGAGATTTATTACATCACAATTTCAATTCTTATAGCTACTATTGAATGAATCATTAAGCGATCAATTTAACATCATTTTTGCAATGGTACCAAGTGAATAATGTTAATCTATTAAACCTTTGCTCTAGCATAATGAAAACATCAGAAATCTCAAGAGAAGCTAAATTTAAGGAAAAAAATGTTATGAGAAAAAAAACGAAGACAGTTGTTTTTTGCGATAATGTTTCATACCTTTCAAAACTGATAAGAAACTTCAAAGAAGCTTAGCAACGAGTACAGAAGATTGCTTCGCAAGAAATTGAATTACTTTAGTGAGATTAAACAAAGAAAAACTAAATTTAGGTAAATGAATAATTGCCTTCAACTTTTTGGTTGCCACGACCTCCGTAGCAAAGCTAGATAATTCTATGAACTTAGACTAATACTCAGTAACTGACATATTCCCCATCTTAACCACATCCCAATTAAACCCTGGTATAGCCCTAATCACAACCTCATTTTGCGACCACCAAAGATTAGCTTCTCCTCGCAAATAATAAACTGCATGGTTCACCTTCAGCTCTTCTAGACACTCAACCGCTCCAAATAGCTTGTTAAATTCTCTCAACCATCCCTCTAGAATTGTTGGATTGTGCTCTCCTTGGTAAGTGGGTGGCTTAATTTGAGAAATCCTCTTGAAAAGTTCTCCAGCAAGGTCATTACCATTTCCATTTCCTCTAGTAGCTAATTGTTCAGTTACAGTAGCTTATTGCCTCACTACCTCATTCAGTTGATTCTTGTTACGTTCAGCCATTCTATTTCTCCTATAGAGGTAGGGAAAATACCGTTATATTAAATTATGCCTAACTTTAAGTTAGAACAACATAAACTTATAGCGTAAAACATTTTCTCATTTTGTCTCACAAAAGAAGTTTCGTGTATTTAGAGCGAATGGTTCACTTAGTTTTGATTGTTTACACAACCATTATAATAAAAATAAAGCACATAAGAAATAAAAATAGTTCGTTTGGTTCTAGTCTACTTGAGGCTCCATCTCCTAAAAGAATTGACTCATTGATTAAGTCATTCCCATAAAAATTTTCATTACTTAATTCCTCCTAATATTTCCTGATGGCTCACTGCCACTTATCCAAAAAAAAAAAAAAAAAAAATAAACTGCATTCTAAATTGTTTAACATTCTAAACATTAACAATGTTAAACAAAATTAACTAACTTATGTCTATACAAAACTCCTAGACATTAACATTGTCATTTATGTCCTTTGACAGTACATATTTTTTGGGTATAAACTCAGGATCATTCTTCACATCATCTTCCATGTCCTCTTCCATGTCCTCATCCATATCTTCCTCAGGATCAAACTCTTCTTCATACTCAGAATCAGATAAATCCACATACACAAGAATCACTGGATTCAGATTCTCGTTCTCATAACCCAAGCAATCCATTGATTTATTACTTTGTAAACTAGAAGTAGTTTCTTTTACCACCGTGTCATCATCTTCCTGGTTAGTTGGGCTTGGTGTGGGTGGGGTCTCCTCACTTGCATTAAATTCTTGGTACTCCTTGTCCATCCTAGCAATGTAACCATCAAGATACCTCCAAACACAACACCACTAACCAACTGCATCTTTATATTTAATGTAATTTGGAAGTCCTCCAGCAATGTGAAAGTCACTAAACTTCGCATTAATATCCAGGTAGGGTGGACGGTTAGGCAAACAACTAACAATTAAGGACGATACATGGTTAGGTTGGTCCCATTATGGTAGCTTCAGCACCGTACTTATGTACCAACAATAACCGCATCTTCCAAACATACTGAGGTGGACTTTCATAGTCCTTCTTTTCCAATTTCCCCATCTGTGTGTCCTTAATTACTCGTCACACTATCCGACATCCTGCACAAAACTTAAGACTAATGAACCATCCTTCCCACAACAAAACCAAGCTATCAGTTCTACAACAAAAGGTCAGGTGGCTAACATACAATTTCTTTTACACAAAACTACTCACATGAGCAACATCTCAAAACATGAACTTAAATGCATGAAAGAACAGAAATAAGGTCTATCCTACATGCCCAAACTTCCTAGCCAATCTCAACACATGATATTAATGCAATAACACATAGTACATACCTTAATTCCTTGCATACCTGGACAAGGAAAAATTTTTAAAACATTTATTTTCAAAACTTTCTATTTTTGGAAATTATTATTTTTAGAAAAATTCCATTTCTTACAACTTTCAAAAATAAGAAATTCCTCTTTCCCAAAATAAATCTTAGGGTACCCCGAGAAATAAAATTTATTTTATTTCAAAAACTAAGCTATAGTAACCACTTTGTACCACCTTTGAATTTCCTAACTTTCTACTCTAGATTTTCTGGAAATCATATAATTATTAAAACTCCTAAATAACTAGGAAAAACCGAATTATTACCGCCTCTATGATAACGGCTAAGGCATTTATCAAAGTACTACAGCGGAAGTCTTAAAAACAAAACCAATTTAAAACATGAATTCAAAGACAATCTCAAAACTTAAATCAATCAAAAACCAAAACAAAACCAACTTAAATCTTTATTACACATTGAAACCATATTAATGGCCCTTGAAAACTAAAACATAATTTTGAAAAAAAAAAACATCCAATAATAGTAGTTAGATCACTCCATAAGCAATAAAAATAAGAACTATAAGGATTGCATAGCAAGCACTCTCACTCTATCCCAACATGAAATAACTTATGCCCACTTGTACCTGTAGCTTTTCTAATACTAAACAACTACTCGCCAACAAGTGGGTCATCGTAGGGCCAAGTCCAAGACAAAGCCATGCACACAAAACAAGCAGTCAGCAAATCTGAGTACATAACTACTAAAGACTATGCAACAAGAACAACATAAATTAAAATAAAAACATACATACATCTTACCGTTGACAAATCTTCACCTGTGCATAAACTCAACATAAACAAATTAATTATTATATTTAAACTTTGGATTTCGCATCGAACAGGTTTTCTTGCCTTTAAAATCGCCCTATTGGGAACCAACTTGGGAGCAACTCCAAGAAGGTATTACCTATGTCACATAAAGTGACAGAATTCCAGCACATTAAAAATATAAAAGAGTACAACATCTTGTACTCCAATTAGAAGTCATAGATCTCTGTTCCATACAACTCCCCCCATTGTTCATAGTCATGGTATATACTTTCCAAGAGTTTTGGTGCGAATCCTCTTTCACTTTACGTGATTAACCGGTTTAACAATGTCATGACTCACATACAACATCACATAAAGGCATGCATAAAGTCAAGCAAGCCATATTAATTATCTTTGATTTAAAGTGATTCTGAAAAAAATATTCTTATGTGTGACCTTTAGACTCGGACCCAAGAAGATGCTGGTTTGGGAAAGACTCAAGAAGCTACCCCCATTAAAGATCCATGATCCTGATCCTAAATAGAAAAGGCCGAGAGAAGAGAAGCAGGCCAAGGGAAAGGGGAAAGGAAAAGCAGAAGAGGTCCCAAGAAAGAAGAAATGGGCAACCAAGCAGCAACTTGAAGCAGGGGAGACTTCAAAGACTAAGAAAGACAAGGAAGAAGAATCTAAGGCTAGCTAGAGAAAATTGCTTTGTTGTTTCACAAACTTGTTCTTTTATTATTATTTGAATGAATAAGGCATGCGTGCCATGTTTGCACGAATAAACACTTATATTATGTTTAATTAAACTTTTAGCATTTTTCATGCTTTTATAAATAATTCTTTTATTATTTCATGGAAAATGATACTATATTCAAATAATGAATATTTACATTTTTAGTAAACAAACATAGTTCATGTTTATTTTGGTAGGCAATTAAAGTACTATAGAGGAAAGGGGTTATTATTTTTTAAATGGGCTAAACCCCAGGTTGAGGCTGTCTATGTATCCTTTTGGAATCAGGCCAAACGTAGTTCCAGTAACTCCATGAGTATGATTTAGACATAATATCTCTTTAGTTTCTCCAAATTGGTGAGGTTATAAAAGTTGTCACTATTCATGTCCATTAGTTCGACTGCACCTCCCGGAATTATCTTCTTAACAATATAGGGATTGGTCCACTTCGGGCGGAAGTTTTCTCTAGGATCCATAACAGTCTTTCTTAATGCCTTAAGAACCAAGTCACCTTCTTTGACATTTCTTTCTCTGACATGTTTATTGAAATGCCTTTCAATCCCCTTTTGATAAACTTATACATGACTTAAGGCCTTCAAATGCATTTCAGCTGGAAGAACCAAGGCATCATATCTCTTCCGTACCCATTTAGCTTCAAGATGTTCACTTTCCAATACTATTCTCAATGAGAGAATATCAAGTTCAAAATGTAAGGACTAGCTTTCTTCTTCAGTCATCATTAATTCTTCATCGGGAAATTCGTAGTCTTTTAATATCGAGAATGCTATGTTGTCATTAAATTCACGGAATAGTCTTTTAATATCCTCCCATTCTTTCCGATGAAACCCTTCCGGCATCCTATATGCAGGAGGATACTGAGGGATAGGGGGAAACAAAGGAAGAGGTTCCTCAGCAAGCCAGAGGTATTCGATACGTCTTTCCCAAGTTAAATGGTTGCGTACCATTTTATTGATGTATTTATCCTAGTATCTATTAACTATTAGGCTCATGCCTAAACTTTAGAGATTAAGTCTTTCTCAAATGTCCTACATGAGTTTTATTGATGTATTTATCCTAGTATCTATTATCTAGTAATTTGGCATTTTCGTATTCATTGAAATGCCATTTACAATGGCAAAAATAACATTTCGTTGTTGATGGGTTCCTCCCATCCAGTTTTCATTCTTTCTGTTTGAACCATCTTCCAACATTCGCATACATATGGACCTTTAGAGGGACGAAGGTCATCGGAGGTCTTATCTCCTTCTCCAAAGATTTTTGGAGTATATTCATCTTCTTTTAAAGCATTTCGGGGGACAGTTTGTCCTGGGGAAGTGATTAGAGTGATTGGATCAAAGTAGAAGCTTTCTTTTTCGATCATGAAGATGGCAAGATGATTGGTTTGGATGTTGAGCTTCATTCCTCGTGGCGGAATGAGGTGCCTTCCATCCTCAACCATGTCTTATAAGATATTCTTGAGTGTTGAACATTATTCAGTGGTGTGACCTCTACCTTGGTGATACTTGCAATACTTGTTGGCACCCCTTCTTAGTGATCTCTTTTTTAGTAGTAGGGTCCGGAGTGGGCCCTACTGGATTGGTTTTTCCTTTCGATTGGACCAAGGGAGTATACTCGCATCGGCGGGAAAACGGAGCCTTGGGACTCTTCAATAGCATTGATACTATTAGAAGTGGATGCCCCTTTCGAGTAACTAGCCTTTTGGTTGTTGTTTCATCTTCCTTTTCCACTTTCTTTGCTGAGGTCGTCCTCAATTTCTATACCAATATGATAGACCTTTTTAAAGGTGTCAAGGCCCAAATATTGGAGATGAATTTTTTATTTTTGTAGCAAGTTAACAACGAAGATCTTGACTTGCTCTTTTTCGGATGGCCTAGTCACCATTTTCCTCCAAAGAGAGTGGTAGTAGGTGAATCCTTCCCTTTCTTCTTGTTTGAGGATTTTAAGCTCCCTTGGAGATGTGGTATCTTGAGTATCCCCCTTGTAACGAGTCATGGAGGCGTGCGTTATGTCCTTCCAAGTTGGGGTGTCGTTGTCAGGGAGTGAAAAGAACCATTTCTGACATACGGGCTCAAGAGTCATAGGGAAGATCCATAGATAGAGCCTTGGGTTGATCTTCTTACATCCATGTAGAACTTGAAGCCTCTTAAGAAATATTTCTAATTATCAGTAGCCTTGAATTTTGGGAGTTCAACAAAGGAGAACTTTTCTGGCAAAGTATCAGTCAAGTTATGATCGAGGTTTGGAGGATCAAAGTGAGAGTCTTGATTGGTTACTTTTCTAGCTACCTTTTCCACATCCTTGATAGTGTACCTTCCATTTTGAAGATCGTTCATCTCAACTCTCATTACTCCAAGAGCTTGTGTTAATCGGGCGAAGTTGAGGGCCATTTCGTTGATCGTGCTTGTAAGGTTTTCATCACCCATTTTTGAGTTGGATTATTGTTGAACTTGAATGTAAACTATAGCGTCTTTTCAAACTAACCTCGTGCCTCGCTTCCTAATCCAAAGAGGAGTTGTTGGCTTGGTTCGTGCATGACCTTTCCAATGATATTAAATTTTTAAAATTTTCACTTTTTTCCAATGACTTGACTCTTAAGACATATGCAAGACCTATCATGGTTGCTTCCTAACTCTAAATGAATTAATGATGCATAGTATTCCATCATCCCTTGATTTATTATATATATTTATTATTTTATTTATTTTTTTTATTAAGGGGAAGATGAATATACTTTTTACAAGATGAATGAAATGCAACCTATAGGGATCTACACGAAACTTTTAATCAATGCAATAAGCAACCATGGTCTATATCTCTGGATTAATGGACGAGGGAAAGGACAAAGTAGGTCACAATGTCCCCCCGCATATAGCGGCCTCTACTTGTTCTCATATGTAATTTTCCTAATCACAATACTGAATTATAACATGGATATTTCCGGTTTAATTCTAAAACACATAGAAACATTGCTAGGCGGGTTTCGATTAATGCATACATAATTTTCAATTTACGCATGCATGTGTGATCGCTTTAGAATTTAATTAATTTTAATAATTATTTAGTTTGAACATGCTTTTAGTTCTTTTCAACTAAACATGAGTTCTATGTGGTCTGAAAGCAATAAACATTTATCATTAAATCACATAAATCCTAATACATGTTTCTACTTAAGATTGATTTTAATTAAATAGTCGAATAATTTGTTAGTAAATATTTCATGAACTTGATTTAAAGCATGTCAATTATCTAGGAAGCATTTAAATCACATAATCATGCAAAACAAATCTTTTCAAGAACTCAAGATGATGATTTTGATGATGTTGGCCTCATTTGAAATACCTTTCATGCAATGTTCGACAACTTCTTAGACTCGAATGCTTGAAGAACTTTAATTAATAATAGTAATAGTAATAGTAATAGTAATAGTAATAGTAATAGTAATAGTAATAGTAATAGTAATAGTAATAGTAATAGTAATAGTAATAGTAATAGTAATAGTAATAGTAATAGTAATAGTAATAGTAATAGTAATAGTAATAGTAATAGTAATAGTAATAGTAATAGTAATAGTAATAGTAATAGTAATAGTAATAGTAATAGTAATAGTAATAGTAATAGTAATAGTAATAGTAATAATAATAATAATAATAACAACAACAACAACAATAATAACAATAATAACAAGAACAAGGATAGTAATAGTAATAGTAATAGTAATAGTAATAGTAATAGTAATAGTAATAGTAATAGTAATAGTAATAGTAATAGTAATAGTAATAGTAATAGTAATAGTAATAGTAANTATTATTATTATTATTATTATTATTATTATTATTATTATTATTATTATTATTATTATTATTATTATTATTATTATTATTATTATTATTATTATAACAATAGCAATAGTAATAGCAATAATAATAGCCATAGTGACAACAATAAGAATAACAATAATAATAATAAGCTTAGGGTTTAATGTTGATTAAGGTTGGCTAGAATTAATTTGTGGGGGAAAGAAGAAGGGCACGATTTTTTATGTATGACACGAAAATCGAGAGAATTAGGGTTTAGAGAGAGTAGGAGATCGTGAGAATCAAAAGGTGAAATTGAAACCCGGAAAAAGTTGGTTATTTATAGGGATGGAGGTGATGTAAGCGAGCACAATATAATAGCACCAAAGGTGCGCCACGGCGCCCCACCAGCGCCTAGGCGCTCGTGCTTGGGCACGTGTGCACTGGCTAGGCGCTCGCCCTACACATGGCACTCGCCCTACACATGGTGTTCGCCCTACCTAGAGTTACCATATTTCGAGCAAATCTTCGTGGAAGGTTCGTCAAATCTTGTTACAGTCATACACTTAAAATTATTTTCTTCGTTATCTAAAACGAAATTAAAAAGTAAACAATGAAATAAATTGAAAATAAAATGAAAATAAATAAAATTAGAAAATGAAATAAAAATTGAAAATAAATGAATATGAAATATAAGAAAGTAAATGAAAATTAGAAAATTATTTGAAGTGTACGTATTTCAACCATCGTAACTCATCATCGCTTTACCATTTCCGACATCAGTAGGGTAGGACCAAATATAGGCGACTACACTCGCGTAGTAAAATTTCTATGTGTTTTTAGGATAAGCAGGAAATATGATTGCTATAATTCAATATTATAGTCATAAAATTACATATATGACCAAGCAGAGGCTGCTATACATGGGGGACATTGTGAATAACTTTGTCCTTACCCTCATCTCCGAATCTAGAGGTATGAGACTGTTGCTACTAAATTTCAAGTCAAAGTCAATGACAAACAATTAAGTAAACAAATGATATATTATTAGTTATTTGAATGGAGGTACAATCTTTGTAACAGTTTATAGAAAATAAACTAAGTCTTCTGATTCTGTTTCCTTGTTGTTGGATGACACCTGTTGACGTCAACCATATTTGTACGACAATGTTTGACTGAGGGCTGATCAGCTTCAATCTCACTTTGAATGTGTTTAAGTGCCACCCAAACAATCTACACAATTTGGTAGTGCTTGTTGATTGTTGGCAGAGAGAATGAATTTCTTTCTTTCTCTTTTCGTTTCCTTTTTTCCCCTTTTCTTTGTGGTGATGATGGGTATTTATAGGAAAATTTGACTTCCACCTCGGACTCGAAGATGTGGGCTTGGACTCTTTTAATGACTTGGGAGTCTTGTAATGTTCTTTGGCCCAATAGATGTTTTATTTCGACAAATAATATAATCGGCCCAAATAACTTTATTATGACCCAAATTATTTAATTAATTTGGATATTTAATTTAAAGGGATTAATCAATTAAATTGAGCAAATATTTATTTCATTTAACTCAAATAATTAATTTATTTTAATTTTGACACTTTAATTAATTTTCGGTGTCTACAAATTGTCCCCTCGAGACTGTGTACTATACACGATTTTGAGTGTTTACTTGTGACAGGGTCTCGATTTGTTTGACTTAGAAGTCATTAATTTCTATTTATTACTATTATTATTATTTTTTTTTCATGTCATGTACACTAGCTGAAGGACTTACTCATGAAGTAACAAGTCACATACGTATACGATTTGAAGTGTTTATTTTTGACACGAAGCCAAATAACTTGACTTAAAGGTCAACTTTTTTTTTTTACAACTACCTCACCGTAAGATTGGAGGATATAACCGAAGTGTATATAATCATACATATATTTTCTTAACCGACTATATTTGATCTCTTTCTCCAAAAGATATAGCGGTTAGGATTGTCCCTCCAAATCCTAATCATATGTGGAATCATATATACTATAATAATATCCTGGTAGTTGTGGATATATATAAACTGCATGCCTATATAAACAACATGCATGCATGCAATTATATAGATCAGTAATTCCTCTGTTCCTGTTCCTTTCTGATAGGATTATGACCCCCTTAATAACGTAAGGCTTCTGACTTTTCTTTCTTTTACTTAAAAGTCGCAATAACTCATAAAAACTTTTTAGTAGATAAACATAAAACTTTTACTTAAAAGTCGCAAAAACTCAGAAAAACTTGCAAAATTGAGGGTAGAAACACGCGAAATTAGATAGCTTTCTACCCCCCTTAAGGATCGAGTTACGTCCCCGTAACTCTACTTACTAACATGAAATAACTCTAGATACATTTCTCTTATCATATCTTTAGCATCCCAAGTAGCTTCTTCGGTTTCTTGGTTAGACCACAACACTTTCACTATTTTGACACTTTTTCTACGAGTATCTTTGACTTTATTGTCTAGGATCTTAAGTGGTGTTTCTTCGTTTACCTTAAATTCATTGTCAAACATTTCTGTTCGGTTTCTTGGTTAGACCACAACACTTTCACTATTTTGACTTTACTTTTTCTAATATATACAACACAACATCAAACATGCAGTAAATTCATTATCAAAGCAGAACAATTAAATTCGTTTACCTTAAAATAATAGTACTTCTTCCTCAATTGAAATCGTGAGCAATTTCCTTGAAGCTTTTGGGAGTGTTGAAGCTGGATCGAAAACAAGGTCTGTATTTGCTCTTAGTTGTTTTGATTATGCTATTAATTCTAAAAATTAACTAATTCGCTGATTTTTAAAAGTGTATGTGGAACAATTACTTGAATTCTCACCCAAATTATACCATAGTTGTGATATTTGAACAAGTAATTTGTGTAGAATTGCCCTGGATTGGATATGTAGTTTCAATTCATTGAATTCTTATTTTTGATTTGTGTTCTTTGAGCACATGAGGTTTTGTTGAATTTTGATTTTTTATTTCTGTTCTTTGAGCACCTGAGGTTATGTTGAATTCTGATTTTTGAATTCTGATTAATTTGTGTTATTTTCGGCTCCTGAGGTTATCTTTGCCTTTGGCTTAACCGAGTTAGAATTATAATTCTGCAGAACTAGGTGAAAATTCTGAATGTTTGAGTGGGTATAATTTTGTTGCGTTTTGGGTAAGTACTATTTGAGTAAGTGAACGTGTGTGTTAGTGAGTGACTGTGTCAGTGAGAAAATGTGAGTGGCTGAGTGAGTGACTCTGGGTGAGAGAGTGTGAGACAGAGAGCGAATGAGAGTGTGAGTGTGAAAGTGAATCTTCATGCATTTATTTATATTAGGCAATAGGGGAGTTCCACACTTTGCACAGGGGGTATGGAAACTAGTGCTCATTTATTCTTTGAATGTCCTTTTAGTGCTTAATGTTATAAGATGATAAGTGGGTGGCTGGGTATTATTAACAGAAGGCCTTGCAGCATTACAACAGTTTGGAGAAGATGGCATGACCATGCTAAGGGAAACGTTCAGAGAAGGATTATGTTTTGTATTTTGAGTGGCTTGGTTTATTATATTTGGTTGGTGATGAATAGTTTTTTTTGGGGTCCTGGTGGGTGGAAACTAAAAATCAACCCAAAAAAATTTGTTTGATATAATATTTTCTTTTCCATTAGAATTAAAAGAGTACAAAAAATAGTTTATTACCATTACTAGAACAAGAACAATCAAACAAAGCTGCTATTATATTATGGCTCATGCTTTAAAAAGAACTAATAAACTAAAGTATGAACATGTAACTTCAAAATATAAACTTGATTGCTCCTATAGTCTGATGTAGATGATTTTCTCTTGATAGCTTTACTTGTTGTCACTAAGCTGCATGTATAAAAAAAATAACTAAAATAAGTAGCTTATAGGCTAGTAATATACTCCGTATTTGATGAATAAAAAAACAAACGAGTTGTTTTTGGACAAACTTCAAATTATTCAGAATACCACATTGCTATTTTTTTTGCCCCAATTTGTTGCTCGAAATTTTCATTGTTTAATTAGATCTAGACATTGAATATATAATTAGATGTAAACATTCAGAACTAATTTTAAAACTTTATTCAACACGAAACCAACAATTGAAAACAGCGAGAACTAACATTTATACCGTGTTTCAGCAACAAAAAATCTTGAATTTGTTACCTTTTTATCTTATTTATGTTGAAAAGCAATGCATTAGATAACCTCCCAAACACTTCTTCCGTCATTGATAGCGTGTAATTTCATCCCTCGGTTTAATAGATGTATTCAATGATTAGGAAATCTTTATTACTCAGATGCAGAGTGAATATGTGAATGGAAGAGGAAGCAAGGTTTTATATTGATAGAGAATGAGCGAGGACATTAGTTAGCGAATGCATAAGTAAGATAGACTAACATAGCATGAGTGAGATAGGTTGTTGAATAAGATAGAAGTTAATGAGTGAATGCATGAAATGGGAGAATGAACTGAGCATGACTTGATTAGGTTAGAGTCCCTGAATTGACTAGTTTCAGCGCATCAGTTCTAATAAGATCAGTTCATAACTGAAATGATCATGTCAGAAACCTAGATTGCGATTGCCTGAACATTCAGTTGATTATTATTGATGATAAGAATCAATAATACTTTAAAACATGTTAGAGTCCTTGAGTTTCAGCTTATGAATTCTGTCTAGATCAGTGCAGAACTAATCAGGTAAGAAACTTGAATTGCGAGTACCTGATCGATCAGTTCGAAAACTGAAGGACAGAATGAGCAAGGACCCCATCAGGTCAGAAACTGGATTGACAAGATGAAATTAAAAACGCAGTAAATTGAATTTCATATTTTAGAATTTAGATTAAAATGAGAATGACTTGATCACGTTAGAGGATGAATGAGAGAATGAGCTAGGACATTGGTTTAGTGAATGCATAAGTAAGATAGACTGACATAGCATGAGTGAGATAGGTTGTTGCATAAGATAGAAGCTAATGATAGAATAGGAGAAATTAGAGAATAAACTCAACATGACTTGATCAGGTCATAGTTCCTGAACTAATCAGTTTGAGCGCATCAATTATCAGAAGATCAGTGCAGAAATGATCAGGTTAAAAACATCGATTGCGTTGATTATGGATGTATTTTATGCTTTGATTAGTTTTTGATTATGTTGAATGATTACAATATCAAAAATCTTGTGTATTTTAATTGCTTCGAATTTAATTTATTCATGTGAAAATGTTCTTTAAGTCATTTTTTTGGCTCATCTTGTTTTTTTAAATTACTATATCACATGGATAACTCAGATGTTCAAAAACAGAGGTTAGAGTGGATGGGATGTGATTATAGGACAAGTGATTTATATATAAACAGCGTTAATCAGTTCCTTGACTTTGCTTTTAGTAATTTAGCTTCAAACAGTGACATATGGGGAGGTGAGGATCAGTTGGTACCGTGCCGTTATAATCGATGTAACAATGGTCGACATAGAACAAGGGAAGAAATCTTTAGTGATTTATTACTTAATGAAATTGTTCGAGGGTATTATTGTTGGATATATCATGGAGAATATAAACTTCCATAGAAATGAAGTAGAGCTGAATTAGGTGAAGGTAGTGGTGATGACATATTTAGAACGATATATGACAAATTTGGTCCCGCAGAAAGTGCTGATGTAGATGATGATTGTCATGTAGATGAGCAATCTCATGACTCTAATTTTCCTAAATATGCCATAGGTACCCAAGAGGCAAGATTGTTTGAAAATTTGATGAGAGATGCTCAAAAATCCTTATACCCGGGTGTGAAGAATTCTCCAAATTGTCATTTATTTTAAAAATGTTCCAAAGTATATGCATGGATAGCATGACTAATAAAGCTTTTACTATTATGCTTCATATGTTCAAAACTGCTTTACCCAAAGGTGCTGACGTAACTTCAAATTAAGGTAAATTGTAAAAAGATGACATATTATATTTTAGACTACATATCTTATGCTTAAGCTTTATATGGCGTTTTTGCTTGAACCTTCAAATTAAGGTAAACTTCTTTACCCAAAGAATCAAAAAAAGATGCAGAGAATGCTAGAAAGAGGCTGAGGATGCTAGAAAGGAGGCTGAAGAATTTAGAAAAGATGTGGAGCTTGCCAAGAAGAAAGCTGAAGAAAGTGCAAGTGAGGTGGATCGAAAAATTGCTGCAAATAATAAGGTTTGGGATAGAAATCACAAGCAATTACTGTAGCTTTTTGGCGTGGATGCTGATGATAAGAATGATTTCTTGAGTGAAGGTTCTTTAGCTTAAGGTAAGTATATTTTGGTGTATTTCTTGATTATGCATATTTGAATTGGTTTGGTCATGTAGAGGTAGGCAGAGGAAACCTAGTTAGAAGCCTTGATGTTAATTTATTCTTAAATCAGTAGAATATAGTATACAATACGGAACACTTGCTATAACTGATATGTTTGTTGAACTAATGCATTATGAAGTCTTGATGAAATACATTTCATGGTAACAAGTAAGGTTAATTTAAGGGTTAAGCAAATAATGAGTTTGCTAGGATAACTTAGAATGATAATAAGAGTCATACACCATAGTTTATTCATCAAGTGAGCTAGACTTTGCAAGGTATATCTTTCATCAAATTAAAAATCACAAGATATATCACTCATCTAAGATACATGAAGTGTGCAGTGTAAATGCATTCGAAATTCGATTTTTCCTACTATGAGCCATTAACTCATCTGACATTGCTGCTATATATTGATTAATGCTTCTTTTATGTGTCCTCTTTATGTTGTTGATGCTGTTGTTAATGTTCCTGTTGTTCGCAGAGCTTTTTTGTGTATTTAGATGTCTATTTTTCAACATGTAGAAAAGCCGACAAGGAATTTCTAGGAGGCCCAACTACTTGATCAAAATTCCACACTTTATCACTCTTCTCCGTCGAATGTCCCTTTGCACTTGTTTTACCATGTCGTTTTTATAAAATATTTAACATAGTTTTTGAGGCCTTTTAGTCTACTACTAGTGTTGGTTTAGTAATAATCATTCTAATGTGCATATTTTCTGATAGTATTGTATCTTAAAAAATTGCTTATTTATTTATTTATTTATTGTGGTGATGTGCTTGTAGGTTGGTACTATAAAAAGAAATGTATTCATGGCGAGCAACAACACAAGAAGCATATCAGTGGGCAATAATATAGAGACGAACTTTGTAGTTTTACTTTATTTTTTAAAATTATTGAACAATCGACTTTACTTTGTTGATTATAAATAATAATAGTATGTTTTAGTTCTAAGTATGCTAGTTTTAAGTACATTATTATATAAAGGTTTCATTGTTTCAAAAGTACATTATATTATTAATAGCAATATGTTATTTCATTGTTCTAAGATTTGTTAATTGTCTTTTGTATTATTGGTAATAAATGTCTAAAAAAACCTCGGTCAATAGAGATTGTTGGATATTAAAGTGTCATATATGTCAGAGCTTGGTATGTATATAGCCACGTATAATATATTAGCCACAAGATGATTGGTGGCCAGTTTTATTTCTTAGCCACGAGACTATTTGTGGCATAATTTCATATTCATGCCAAAACCTCTATTTTCCCATGGCAATAACATAGCCACGACCACTTGCACCACGGTAATTAATTTAAAAATTCTCGTGGCAAAACTATATAGCCACGAGATTTTTTTACTTGCACCAGGCCACAATTTCTCCTGTGGCACAAGTGAGAAATTGTTGTAGTGAGTCCTTCACAAATCTGCTATAATAACCTGCTAACCCTAAGAAACTCTGTACATTTGTTACATTCATAGGTGTAGGCCACTCCTTAACTGCTTCAATGTTGGCTGGATCTACTTCGACTCCCTCTGTTGACACACTATGTCCCAAGAATGCTACTTTCTCCAACCAGAACTCACATTAATTTCGAGAACTTAGCATACAATCCATTCTCCCTTAATGTCATCAAAATTGTTCTAAAATGTTCCACATGTTATTCTTTACTCTTAGAGTAGATGTCATCAATGAAAACAATCATAAAGTTATCCAAAAATTGTTGGAAAATTATAGTCATTAGATCCATGAAAATTGCTCGCGCATTAGTTAACCCAAGAGGCATAACAGTGAACTCATAGTGCCCATATCTTGTACGAAAAGCCATTTTCAGCATGTCCTCATTAGCAATTCTCAATTGATGGTATCGTGACCTCAAATCAATCTTTGAAAACACAGTAGCTCCTTTTCATTGATTAAATAGGTTATGAATCCTTAGTAAAGGATACTTATTTTTTATTGTCACCTTATTTAGCTCTCTATAGTCAATACATAACCTCAAACTCCCATCTTTCTTTTTCACAAACAGTACTAGTGCTCCTCAAGGTGAAGCACTAGGCCTAATGTAACCCTTTTCCAACAACTCTTGTAGCTGCTCTTTCAACTTGCTCATTTCCGCAGGTGCCATACTATACGGTGCTTTGGAAATAGGTGTTGTTCCTAGGACTAAGACTACGGTAAAGTCAATCTCTCATTCAGGAGGCATCCCCGAAATCTCTTCCGGAAACACATCCAGAAAGTCCCTTACTACCTCGATATCCTTAGGCTTAGTCGTCTCAACATGATCCACATCCCTCACACTACAAAGATAAATGGGAAAACTCCACTTCACAAACCTAGAAAACCTCATTACTGACACTATATTGTTTTGTTTTGGTCATCCTGCCCTCCAATAGCTCACCTTGTTACCCTTATTGATTAACGAGATCTTCTATGGCTCACATAGAATCTCAGCCTTATGCTTACTTAACCAATCCATTCCCAGAATCACTTCTAAGTCACCCAAATCAAACACAATTAGGTTAGACTTAAACTCCACTCCCTCAATTTCAATAAGAACATCCTGACATCTCTTTAAACACTGTACCTCCTGTCCTGAGGATAACACTATTGACATTTCTATTGTATCTACTTTTCCCAACACAAGTTTTAGCTTTTCTAGAATCTTAGTGGATACAACAGAATATGTGGCACCAGAATCAAACAAAACTTTAACAGGAAGAGAGTGAATAGAAAAAATACCAGTAATCACATCCTTATTAGCATCAGCTTCGCTTCGAGCCATCACATTCAGCTTTCCATTTTTTGAGGTCTCAGTCTGTCCTCCTCCATTCCAACTTCTATTCCTATTTCCAACTTGAGGCGACACCTCCCATATTTCCTTGGAAACCCTTTTGCTGTCCCCCACCTGAGTTCCCTCTAAATTCAGAACCTGGACCCTCCTTTTCGTTGTTCTTAGAGAAGTACTCATACTCATGGTGCCAATGTTTGTTAGACAGTCGAAAAGTCATTGGGTTCACAGCACAGTCCTTTCCTGGGTGATTGTTAGGAAACTTCTTCCAAAAGTACACACACCCTCCTTGACTAGCCATCTCAGCTCTATTCCCATTTCCAAGAGTAGGCTTCCCAAAGTTTCTTCCACCATAATTTCCATGTTGGTTGAAGATTCCTCCACCATCCTTCCTTTTCTCCCTCGTCTCACCTTTCTTCTGTACCTCCTTCTTCTTCTGGTCTATGGCATACAGGTGTGCAGCTCTACCATATAACTCATCCAAAGATTCAAAGATCTACCTAGCTAATTGTGGCTGAAGGTCTAAGGGTAACCCTCTTTCAAAACGGTTAGCTTTTAACCACTCAATTGCTACCGCCTCAGGATCAAACCTAGACAATTCTATGAACTTAGAGTTCAGTGACAGACATACTTCCCATCTTAAGATCTAGAAACTCTTCAACTTTTTGTTTTTGAAGGAACACAGGATAGAACTTATTACAGATTTGCTCCTGAAACATATCCCAGCTAAACCCTAGTAAAGCCCTAATCACATCCTCATTTGGTGACCACCATAGATCAGCTTCTCCTCTCAAATAGTAAACAACATGGTTCACCTTAGGCCCTTTTGGACACTCAACTGCCCCAAACAACTTATTAAACTCTATCAACCATCCCTCTAGAATAGTTGGATTGTGCTCTCCTTGGTAAGTGGGTGGCTTAGTTTGAGAAATCTTCTTGAAAAGTTCCCCAGCAGGGTCACTACCATTTCCATTTCCTCTGGCAGCTAACTATTCAACTACAGTAGCTAATTGTCTTACTTCTTCATTCAGCTGATTGTTGTTACGTTCAGCCATTCTATTTCTCCTGTAGAGGAAAAGACCTTTATATCAAATTATGTCTAACTCTAGGTTAGAACAACATAAACTTATAACATAAAACACTTTCTCATTTCGTCTCACAAAAGAAGTTTCATTCTTTTAGAGCGAATGATTCACTTAGTTTTGATTGTTTACACAACCATTAAAAGAAGAATAAAGCACATAAGAAATAAAAATAATTCCGTTGGTTCAATTCTACTTCAGGCTTAATATTCTAAAAGAAATTCATTATTTATACCCTCTTATTATTTCTTATGGCTCACTACCACTTATGCAAACTAACATAAACAGTGATCAAAATTGTTCAACATTCTAAACATCAAAAATGCTAAACAGTGTTAACTAAATTGTATCTAAACAAAAATCTCTAAATACTGAAATTGTCCGTGTTGTCCCTTGACATTATATATTTCTTTGTTATAGATTTAAGATCATCCTTTGTATCATCTTCCACTTCTTCTTCCATTTCTTCCACAAGATCTAATTCTTCTTCATCCTCCTCAAAATTGGTTACAAAGTCTACATACACAGGAATTACTGGATCCATGTTCTCGATTTCATAACCTGAACTGTCCCTTGACTCATCAGTCCTTGAACCAGTAGTAGTCTGCTTCACCATCATGTCTTCACTTTGTTGACTATTTGGGCTTGGAGTGGGCGAGTTCTCTTCACTTGCATTCATCTCCGGATACTCCTTCTCTTTTCTAGCATTGTAACCTTCCAAGTATCTCCAATTACAACCCCATTAGCTAAGTGCATCCTTATATTTAGAGTAGTTCGGAAGTCCTCTAGCAAAGTGGAAATCGCTAAACTTTGCCTTGATTTCTAGGTAGGGCGAACGGTCGGGCAAACACTTAACAATTAGGGCTGATACATGGTCGGGCTGGTCCCATTGTGGCAGCTTCAATACAGTACTCATATACCAACAGTAAAACCGTATTTTCCAAACGTACTGGGGTGGACTCTCATAGTCTTTCTTCTCCAAGGTTCCTATTTGTGTGTCTTTACTAGGAATACTATAAGACATCTTGCACAACACTTAAGACTAACGGACCATCCTTCCGAAAACAAAACAAACTAACAGTTCTACAAAAGGGTCTTCCCTATGACTCTTGAGCCTATATGTCAGAAATGGTTCTTTTCACTTTCCGACAAGGACACATAAATTTGGGAGGACATAACTCACGCATTCATGACTCGCTATAAAGGAAATACTCCAGCTACCACCTCACAAAGGGAGATTGAAATTCTCAAACAAGGAGAAAAGGAAGGGTTCACCTCCTACCTATCCCGTGGGAGGGAAGTTGCGGCACAAATGGTAACTATCCCACATGAAAAGGAGCAAGTCAAGATATTCATTGCTAATTTGCTCCCAAAATATAAAAAGCATCTTATGTACTTGGTCCTTAGTACTTTTGATCAAGTCTACCACATTGGGATCGAGATTGAAGACGATCTTAACAAGGAAAGTGGCAAAGGAAGATGGGCTTGTAATCCGAAGACCAATCAAACAAAAGGAGCATCCACTTCCAACAACATTAATGTCATTGAAGAGACTAGAGATCCTTTTCGCCGCCGACCCGAGTACACTCCCTTGAGTATGACCTATACTCAAGCGTTTGGAAGGCTCCAATAAAAAGGCAAAATAAGTCCAATAGGACCCACTCCGGATCCTGCTCCTGAAAAGAGGTCACTACGGTGGGATGCCAGCAAATACTGCAAGTACCATCAAGGTAGGGGTCACACCACCGAAGAATGTTGGACTTGTTGTTGCTAAAGCAATGAGGTGGGGTAGGGACTGTGAGGATTTCGCTAACATAGACTAGATGCGTGAATGGATTGGTTGCCTGTTGACGTACCCTCCAAGTACCTGCAAAAAAGGGACAATAATCCTCGTAGGATTATTTCCCCCTCCGATGCTTAAGTAAGTATTTGTAGGAGAGTAAGTGAACAAAAATCAACAAGTAAACAATTCTAGAGAGAAGTTCTAGAGAGAAGTTTTCCCTTTTTAGTAAGTGTTTTTGTCTTAATCTTGAGTGTACTTTTTATCAGATTTTTGTGGACTATTTATAGCCTCAAGTACAATTTCTTACCCAATGAGATCGCGACACTTGTCATCATCTCTTTAATTACCTTCCTTCATTTGCCTAATGGGCTTTTAGCAGCAAGCTTTTAAGGCCCCATGGTTTGTTTTAGCTCTTTTTCCATTGGCGAATAAGGGCTTGACATGTGGCAAATGTAGGATTACATATGGACCAGTTAGAAGATGACACGTGGCAATGTGGGGCTCACTCAAGGCAAACTCATCATTGCCACGTGGCAATCCCATGCTGGCATTTAAGGACTCATGGTCCAATTGTGGGATGACACGTGGCCGTGTAGGGTCCACTCATGGCAGACTCATCACTGCCACGTGGTAATCCCATGTCATCATCTTGTAACAGAAATAGGGACACGTGGTCCACTCAGAGGCTGACATGTGGCAGCTGACTTGTCATGCCACATCAATTGCCCCTCAGATGGGCTGATAAATCCATAATTCATTACCCATCTGATTTAATCAGATTAAGCCTTACTGTGTAGGCCCATTTACATTTGGGGGGGGGGGGGAATTGGAGGGTTTCAAATTTCCCCCCCTTTTTACCCTCACCCTTCTTCTTTAAATAGAGGTGTGAGTTAAATTCATTTTTCACATTTTAACATTTGTGAAATTTTCTACAGAAAGAAAGTAGTAAGAGAAAGCAGTAGAATTTTTAAGAATTTCCCAAAGGCGATTTCTGGTGAGTTTAGGCGATTTCAGGCGAAACTTCAGTCAGTGAATAGTGTATTCAGATCTTTAACCAAGCAACTTCTTTACTTAGGTAACTATTACCTCATCCGGTTTCATTTTGTTTTTCTTTAATTATTCTATCATGTCTTCTAGTTCATCTTCTTCTCTTAATGCTTGTACTCAATTTTTGATTGTTCCTAGTAATAAGCAAGTAGGAGTGGGTCAGGGTTCATCACCTGGCTCCCAATATTCTATAGCCCCAAATATTCTTTCTTCATTGGGGTCACCGAATCTTCCATTCCTTCCTGTGCAGGAGGACATGGCAAGAACAAAACAAACTGCTTCAACGATATTCACAAGCAAGGACCCGACAGACTCCATTGAAGAGATGGAGAGATCTGCAAACAAAGCCGAATCAGGACACTCGGCTACTGACTCTGATAACGAGGTCACTGCACCTCCACGTAAACCCACCACCTACCCCACACCAGAGACTGCTTTGGTGAGATGGGAGGCCATAAAGGACATTAACATTGTCCTTTATGGTAATTCTTTTATTAACCACAAAAGCTTTCAACTTATTCTTCCTAAGAAGGGGGATTCCCTTCTTAGTGCCCCAGAGGGATGCTTCGGCATCTATATTTCTATGATAGACATGGGCGTTTCAATTCCATTTCTTCCTTTCTTTTTAAATCTTCTTAACTGTTTGACTTAGGTTTATGTCAGTTAACTCCAAATTCATGGCATCATATTGTAACTTATGCTGCCACTTGTAAATTAAATAATCTTAGACCCTCTTTGGCAGCCTTTCTACATATGTATAAATTAACTAAGGCTGCCGGATGTAGACAAGGCTGGTTTACTTTGGCCAATGATGACGATTACATCACTGCCATTGAGAAGTCGAATAAGGCTACCTCTTGGCGAGGTGATTTTGTCTTCATTAAGTATGATGACCCTGATTTTGTAGCTAGGATGAGTAAGTGGAACTTAAGTCCTAAACTCAAAGGCAAAGTGACCAACCCACCCAAACTAAATACAAATGACTTAGCCATTTTAGATTTATTTAGAAAAACAACAGCTAAATGGAAAGGGATGACTTATATATGAGATTCCCTCCAAATGGATTCTTTTCAAATTTCTTTTCACTGACCACAAATTTCTTGAAGCTTGTGGGTTAGTGTATGGTGGTAATGCTGGTAGGTTACCTTTTCTTTTTTTTTCTTTTTTTTTTTTTGCATTGTTTTATGATTGAATTTGTTAAGTGTAAGTAATTCAGTCTTATTTTGCAGAAAAAGCATTAAACGAACTACCCGACGAGAAAAAAGGCAAGATGGACCAGGCTGAATTCCTTCGTCGTCTTGCACAGTCAAAAGAGAAGACGCCTCATCAGAAGAGACAAACTACGGAGGTATAGATACCGGACTTGCCAAAAGTCCTGACACCCTCATATCATTCGGCTTCTCTTTGTTTTGATTTAATTATTTATAATTATTTTTTTTTTGAACAATGTAACTTAAAGTTATTATACTTTGTAATAATTAACTTGTAATCATTTAATTAAGAAACATTCTTATTGATGCCGGATACATTATACTTGGAAATTATTTTATTCTTTTGAAACACTATGTAACACATCCGGTGTTCTTATCAGACGCCGGGTGTGTCAAATGTTATTGCTTATGCATTTGATTCGGCATTCATTTACTTACAATTTTTTATTGTTTCTGTGTTTGTATTATTATCAATCTTTACTGACAATAAGTACTGGATACATCCGGTGTCTTTGTTTTGACACCGAATGTGCTAAAATTTATAACACCAAGATTATATTCGGTCTCCTCAAATAAGGCCGGATATAACAAGGGTAAACCAGGATTTGGCACATTTGGCGTCATCGTATGATGCCGGGTGTGCCAAATATTTTTTCACTACGATTGCATTCGGTCTCCCTCGCGAAGACCGAATGAAAAACAAGTGAACTTGGTTTTGGCACATTCGGTATCATCACATGATTCCGAATGTGTCAACCTTTCTTTGGTTTTATGTTTTTACAAATTTAAAAAACATATGTGTTTCCTTTTATAAATGTACAAAGCCCAATATTTTACATGTTTTCTTGTTGTTTGTCATTGTGTACTCGTTACCGTTGATTTTTGTTTCTACTTTTATTCCTATTTTCTTCTTTGTTATTTTTATTATATATTTTTTTTAAAATAGTAACTCGACCTCGTTTCAGAGGCCGAACAAGATTTGATTTTAAAATAGTTCGGCTGATTCGGTGTCAACTAATGACACCGAATGTGTCAAATTATTATTCTTGCATGTCATTCAGCTCGGTCAGCAATTATGAGGCCGATTTGAACGTGTGTAAGTGCAATTTTGGCACATTCGGTGTCATTTCTGACGCCGAATGTGTCAAATATTCCCTCATAAGGGTGCACTTGGTTAAGTGATAGTAGGCCGAGTATTGTGTGTTAACTTGGAGATTTGGCACATTCGGTATCTTTTATTGAGGCCGAATGTGTCGAATCTACTTCCACGTGGACACCACTTGGTCTTTTAGAACTTGACCAAGTTAAACACATGTTAATGCCGTTTTCGCACATTCGGTCGTGAATTATGTCACCGAATGTGTAGATATGGCTAAGGACTTGTGTCACCGAGTTGAGGGTGTGTTAATGCAAATTTGGCACACTCGGCATGAACTATTTTTTGTAGTTTCCACAACTTATTTTTCTTTCAAGTTTTACTTATTTGGAATGTTAATGGCTTTGTGTGGATAATAATTTACTGAATTATCTTTGTGATTTTGCAGTCGACCAAAGATACTCGGCCTTCAGTGCTGGGTAAAGAGAAAAAGAACAAGGGTAAGGAGAAGCTTAAAGCTCTCCCTACTAAAATAAAAAGGAAGGAGAGTTCTACTCCACTCTCCATAAACCCCCAACCGAAGAAGAAAAGGCCAGCGTCGCTGGCCAGCACCAAATCCTCCCCGACATCAACTCCAAGTATGCCGGTTTGGGACAGTCCTTCGTCGAAGGAAGTCCCCTACAAGAGGAAGGAGAAGGCTAGAAGGACGACTAGCAGCCTTCAAAGGGACCCTGTCTTTGACAAGCCCTACGAAACTGAGACTGGCCTAATGGATCCGGTCGAACAAGATGAGGCCAGGCGTGCTGGCCGAACCATTGGAGGAACTGATCAGGATCCCTCCCTCCAGGATCCAAATGATCTTCCTCCACCAGACAAGGATCTGGCGGCCGGAATGCAGGAGGCCATTAGGGAGAACATGCCCCTGGATTTTCTAGACTCAACTATGGCCATAGGTATTAAGTTTGCTCGTAACATTGTTACATCCGTCTCGAATACTCATTCTGGAGACTCTATTACATCTCCTAGAGACCCTCGGGCTATAATTATTCCATTTCCCACTACAGATGTGGCTGACTCGGAGAAGGACTTCCTAGACGAGGAAGGTGACATCCCTTCTACCTCTAAGACCTTCGACTCCAACTACAAGAAAGAGTTGGTCAGAGAGGTTCTCCGCTGTGGAGACAAAGAGTACAAGGAGTCATTAAGGGGCATCCTTGATGGACAGTTAGGTCCATGTTTCAACAGTTGTATTGAAGTAAGTTATTTATTATGCTTTCTTTTGTTACTAACTTTCAATTGCTTCTTTAATTATGTCACTTTATTACTTAGTGGATTTTTGCTGACTTGTGGATTTTTCTTTTTACAGATCATCTTTCGGCTTCAATACTTACAAAAATTGGTTTCTCAAACCTAGAAAGAGAGGGCAAAGGCGGCCCGAATACAAACCATCTGCAAGTCATATTTAAGTGAACAAGTCCGCAGAATCCAAGCTCAAAATTCACATGCTGTGAATGAGCTGTCTGCCTCTTTGGGACAGGCCAAAGAGCAGAACTTGGTCATCGCTAGAAGAAACATGGAGCTATGGACTGAGTTGGAGGAGCTTCAAAAGAAGGAATCGGACTTCGAGCAGATGGCCTCTGATAAGAGGGATGCCGAGTTAAGGGCGGAAGAGGCTGAGAAGAAGGTTGTTGCTTTAACAAAGCAACTAAAAGAAGCTAACGTCCGGCTTGAAGAGGTTGAGAAAAAGAAAGAAGAAGAACTTAACCAAGCCGGACAATTTGCAGTCGAAAAATATCTAGAAGACGAAGAATCTACCAGACAAAGGATTGCGGAGGCCTGGACACTCGGCCTCGAGGAATATGTCCCCTTCCAGTACTTTGAAAAAAGACTAGATTATGCAACAAGGGCTCACTTAGCCAAATTATGTGGGGACACTCCTCCCAGCCCATTCTGCCCCTCTGACGCCGAAGAGGAAGAGGTGGAAGCCGGAGATGAAGAGGAGGACAAGGAGAAAGATGGAGCAGGAGCAGACACCACTGCATCCACTACCATAGAGCATCCTGCACCAACTTCTCCTTGATTTTTTCTTTTTCAATTTACAACTTGTTGTATTGTACAATCTTTTAACATTTTATTCAACATTGGTTTTTTTTAAACCAATTGTATTATACATTTATGCTTTTAAACATACTTTTATCAATCTATCCTTTACTTTGTTTATTTTTGTTGCAATTTCTCAATGGTGGTTACAATTTATTTATAAAGCCCCTTATATATTTCTAAGTGTTTTTACTTAGAAATTTCAAAAATGTATTTCTAAGTGTTCTTACCTAGAAATTTCACAGGTCTGGATACAGTCTATCTGCAAAGCATGTTTTATAATTCTAAGTGTTTTTACATAGAAATATTTGTAAGTGTTTTTACTTAGAAATATTTGTAAGTGTTTTTTCTTAGAAATATTTGTAGGTTTTATTATTCATAACCCTTAGACTTCATAAGACATAATTTTCTTAAAAACACAAATCATGAACCATTGAACATTGGTCATTGAATTTTTAGACTATTAATCACTTAGAGAATTAAAGTATAAGTTGTTCTGATTTGGCATTGAAAGGATGAACCAAAAAAATTTTAACTTAGAGATTTTAGATGACTTAGGAATTTTTAGAAATCCCTTTTAAAGGTTTCACCCATCAGTCATAACCCCTATAAATAAACATTGAGATTCAACTTTGACTTAGGGAATTTTAGAAGAACCAAATATATGTTAAGTGTTTACAGTATCTTTCGACATATCCGGCATGATCACATGACACCAGGTGTGTCATACTTAATGGCGCCGGATGTGCCAAATTTGGTGTTTCTATTATTTGACTCGGTCCCTTTTTTTTATGACCTGACACCGAATGTATCTTACTTAATGACACCAGATGTGTCAAACATAGTATTTATAACATTAAACTCGGTCCCCTTTTGGTGACCTAATCGAATGTGTTCAAACCCATATTTGGCACATCCGATGCTTGGTCCCCTTCTGGGTGACCTAATTGAATGTGCTTAAACCCATTTTTGGCACATCCGGTAACTTTAACCGTTATATTATTCTTTCAATCAAAAAGATCCCTGTGTTTACAAACTTTAGACTTCGATTGATTTATGTCTCTTTAGAGGTGATGAGGTGATGAATCAATCAACCATATTGATTGCCCCTAAACATAGGGATCGAGATTGTTATTAGTTTGTTTATAGTAAGAATTTTCATCTTAAGACCGAATCTTGGGCCTTTAAAGTCGATTTGGTGATCCGTAATCACCTAAGGAAGATAAAAGTCTCGTATTGCTTTTTCCTCCAAGTATTAACCGGTGGTTAATTTTTCGGGATCCTGCCCTTATTGCTTTCAAAACTGTTAAGCAAGTTTTAACTCATAGTTAAGTGTGGGGCTGTGCCCTTGAGTGCTGAAGTCAGCATCTATTTAAACAGGTGTAAACTTGATATATAGAGGCGAACATTAGAGGAAGAAGAAATTTCATTAATTGCGGCCCGTAGCCAATTTAGTACAACATGAAATTTCTTTCCCCATTGATCAACGTGGATCAAATAGGTGGGCACATGGCCTTACACTATGGCTTCTCGAAACCAAGTTTATAAATAATATTTTTTCAGATTATTTGCATTCCAGGTTCTGGGTACTTCATATCCATCCATAGTTTGTAAGCGATAGGTTCCATCTCTCAATACTTCAATTATCTTGTATGGACCTTCCCAATTAGGAGTAAGTTTGCCCTGCTCATCAGCTCTCCCAATTGACTTCATCTTCCTCAGCACAAGATCCCCTAACTTCATTGGCCTATGGTTTACCCTCTTGTTATGTTCTCTTGCCATTTTCAGCTTGTACAATTCTTGCCTAAGTAAAGCATTGCCTCTAACTTCAGGTAACATGTCCAAGGTGGTCTTCATCATTTCCTATTTAGCCCCTTCATCATATAACATAATTCTTAGAGTAGGCTCACACATTTTGATGAGGAGAACTGCTTCCGATCCATATACAAGCATAAATGGGGTTTCCCCTGTGGAATTCTTTGTTGTTGTCCTGATAGACCAGAGGACATTGTACAATTCGTCCACCCATAAACCTTTGGCCGCATTCAGCTTTTTCTTCATTCCCGTGCTGATGATCTTATTGAAGGCCTCCACTTGTCCATTGGCTTGTGGATAGCCAACTGAGGCAAAATGAGCTGAGATGCCTTGGTCTTCTAGCCATATTCTTAACTGCGGAGTCTCAAACTGAGGACCATTATCGAACACTATTGACTGAGGTACCCCGAACCTTGTTATTATAGTTTTCCAAATAAACCATTTGACATCCCCATGTTTAATACTTCTCATTGGCTCTGCTTCTACCCATTTGGTAAAGTAGTCCACTGCAACCAAGACATACTTCCTTTGTCCTGATGCTTGTGGATATGGACCAAGAATGTCCATTCCCCACTTCGCAAAAGGTATTGGGCTCAAAATTGGGTTCAAAATGTTGGCTGGCTTTTGTGGTAAATTACTGAACAACTGACACTTCTTTTATCTTTTGACATAGGTCATTGCGTCATGTCTCAGACTAGGCCAGTAATACCCAGTTCTTAGTGCCTTTTCTGCCAGCGCTCTTCCCCTTATTTGAGAGCCACAAAACCCCTCATGGATATCTTCAAGAACCTCCTTTCCTTTTTCTGGGGTGATGCACTTTAGTAGTGGATGAATAAAAGACTTCTTGTATAGTTGCCCCTGCCATAAAACAAACCATGCATCTCTAGCTTTCACATATTTTGCTTGTTGTGGGTCATTTGGCAAGGTTCCATTGGTTTTGTAGTCAATAATCTCATCCATCCAAGAGCTTCCTCGGTTGATGAAGTTAACCTCCATCTCCTCTATGCTTCTTTGCTCTTTAACTTCCCAAAAAACTGTTCGGGGATTCTCACCAACTGCAGAGCTTGCCACTAGTACAAAAAACGCAATTTTCTGCGGTTTTTTGCCGGGTATTTGCTGCGGTTTTGAACCGCAGCACTTATAGCAGCAGCAAATAATCAAATTTTATTTGCTGCGGTTAAACCGCATCAAAAAATAGGGTTATTTGCTGCTGTTCTTTGGAGAACCGCAGCAAATAACCCATCAGAAAATGGAGGGAAAGAGGGTTATTTGCTGCGGTTATTTGGACAACCGCAGCAAATGTCTGTTTCCCTCCAATTTCAGTTAAGTTTTTTTGCTGCGGTTTATTGAATAACCGCAGCAAATAATACATTTTTTTTTGGGTAATTTTCTAAAATTATTTTATGCTCTTAATTCCTAATATTTTTTTATTTTTTATTTTTGGTAAAAATGTAAGCATTTTATTAACAAAAAGAGAATAATTACAACCTATAGCTTTCTGCGGCAAAACTGACTCAGTTTTGCTCCAAGAAAACCAAAAAAACCCTCACCTATATACAAGAACACACAGCCTCAACTACTATATATACACCTAGTGATAACAAGACCAAAAACATCATCCAAACAACCCAAACATAAACCATCCCAAACATAAACCATCCCAAACAATCCAAAACCTTTAAAACCACTCAGCGAAGCAAGCAGCAGTGTCACAGCACCCCTAAAACCGGCCATCATACAGCCACAGCAGCGCGCACAGCAAAACAGCAGCTGCCAGGCTAGCCCAGGCCTCACAGCGAACCCTTCCTGCAAAAACCAGACAAAACAATGCCAAAAAAGCTGTAGAACACAGCATGACCAGTTCTGCAGAAAAGACTGCAGGAACAGTCCATTACATTACGCGCCAAACTGCAGACAAACAGCCACACTGCAGACAAACTACAAAACAGCAGCTGCCTGGCCAGGCCGCACAACCAACCCTTCCTCCACAGCCCACCAATCAGCAGCAAAACCCCAACTCCATACATAACCAGCAAAAATAACAACTGCAGACCCACAAACAGCAGCGTCAAACTCACAACACCTGCCACTCACAACCAAAAAAACAGCCAAAACAGCTAAAAAAAACCTGCAGAACATTGCATGACCAGATCAACTGCAGAAGAGACTTAGGAACAGTCCACTAAACCAAGCCAAACTGCAGAAGAGACTTAGGAACAGTCCAGTAAACCAATACACAAATTACGAATAGCTAAAAGTTCAATTAATAACTAAGTCAAGTGAATGTACTACTATATTCCTAGCTTCTTCATAAACAATGTGTGTACAAGAATGTCACAACCTTGACTCGAACCTCGCCTATTTGTGCTTTGCTGAAAGGCCCTTCTCGAACCCATGTAGCTTTTGTCAATACCTAGTAAACAATTATTTAAAACCAGTTTAATGATACTTCCTTAATAGCAATCACCCACCTCCACCACAACCGCCACAATCACAACCTCAACCACAACCACAATCACAAACATAACCTCAACTTAATGTTACTGATATTCCAGTAACATTACCCTCCCCAACTCCAGCACAACCATTAACAAAACAATTGAAGGTACAACTACAAACTCCGCAACTACTTATGAAGCTCTAATGTGCACAACTTATTAACAATTCATAAAAATTTTGAAAACCATGCATATGCTAAAATATAGGTCATTAAAAGTTAAGAATATCGCCGATTTAAACATTGAAAACAAAGTAACAGTCCTTCAAACAAGGAATAGGTTTGGTTTGGTTGTTGGTTTGGGAGTGGATAAACAATTTCAACATTGTCCTTTCTTTCGAATGCAAATCTTCTCCTATTTAATTTAGATGAGTAGGTCAGGAATAGTCTGTGATTAATTTTTCTTCGTGTAGAATTGCTTTCGATTGAGAAATCCTCCGAAGTCATCTTAATTTGCAAAGACCAAGCAAGTCTATAACATTTTGTAGCATATTAAGGTTGCTGATGAGATAGTAGACTTCAAGTAGTATATTATAACAAATTGATAAAAGCCTCCGTCTAAAGATTCAACTGAAACTTTCAGACAATTCACGAGCACAAGTATACGGCGAATAATGCTCTCAAAATTTGTTTTCCATATAACACCAAAAGAGAAAATAGTGATTCACTTATATGAAAACCAGGTTCTGGGAGCATTAGTCATTGTTCTGCACATAACACATATAGAAGAAATAATGAATCTCTGGTATAGGAAAAGAATACATTAAAGGCCTGAAATATATTCATGGATCCCTTTAATGTTTTTTCCACAACCACAAAATTCCCATTATTTTCTGTGTTCCACAAATGTGCAGCCCAGTATTTGGGAGCATTGGTCATCGCATATCTATGCTCGTCAGCTCTCCCCTTTATTCACATTAACATATATATGACAACGACAATAAAAAGGATTAAAACGATAATTGGAAAATTAGTATTAATCAATTTTATTTAAGGGTTTTACTCACCTCTTCTGGAAACCGCACCCATTTCCTAGGCCACGTCACGAAACTCCCTTGTGCTTCTCCCAAAGTATTCAATCCCCACTCTGGCCGCGGAAGGGGAAGTATTACATCTTCCCATCTGTCTACAATAGAATCAACTGACACGTTACAATTGCCTACACCAACAGCTTGGAGATGCAAGACTTGGGCCTGGACAGTTGGTTGAAGATGGCCAAATGCAACCACCAGTAAACCACCATTTCCACCTCGTGGATCCCGGAGAAGCATTGTGCATGGTGTTTCCTCCTGCAAAATAATTACAGTTGAAAGCCATATGATCAAAAAATAAAGTTAAAAGTATTAAAAAATGAAGTTAAAAGTATGAAAAAAGTTAGCAAACATTACCTCCATATCTGGAATGGGAGGCTCACATGAAGCTCGGGAAGTCTATTTTCGCTGGCTTGACTTGTGATGAACTTCATCTTCATTAGGTGAATCTACATCATGAATTCCCACCTTCTCACATAGAGCTTTGAACTTTTCTTTGACCAAGTCCTCCACTATTTTTTCCATTTCTGGACTCNAACTCCTCCACCATTTTTTCCATTTCTGGACTGATCTTCGTTTTTGAAGAACTACTTCCTGACTTGTCTTGTGGAAATGCCCTTCGCTTACCTAAACGTACACCTCCCAAACCTTTCACACGTCCTGCGTGGTCCGGGGGAAGTCCTGCTGCAGGGGTAGGATTCTGACCTTGAGATTCACCCTCGTTGTTCGTTCCAAGCTATGTTATAGATACAAAATTGAATCTTCATATTATGTTCAATCAAGTACTATTGATGTTTTATTTTAATTGAATCTTGGTTTTATGTTCTACTTTAATTCAATGTTGATATTAGACAAAGTAAATAGGAATAGGTAGGATTTCTCAAAATTTGTTGGCCTGAAATACGTAGGTAGCTACTAATCAAACGAAAAATAGCAAAAATCAAACGAAGAATAGCAAAAACGAACACATAAAAACAACAAACGAAAACAGCAAAATCAAACAAAAATGGCAAAAAAT
Organism: Suaeda aralocaspica; assembly: GCA_016808085.1. Taxonomy (NCBI): domain Eukaryota; kingdom Viridiplantae; phylum Streptophyta; class Magnoliopsida; order Caryophyllales; family Amaranthaceae; genus Suaeda; species Suaeda aralocaspica. The sequence goes on along the minus strand of PYUH01004038.1, from coordinate 51,062 downwards.
GAAACGAATTTTCTTACCACAGCATCTGCCCCTTTCTTCAACTCAGGATTACAATCACTCGCCTCCCACTTGCATCTCGAGCATGTAAAGATAGTACCAATCTACTACGCGATTGAGCCAGTTACCGTAACAGATGAAGAAGAGGTGGCTTCCTTGTCACCAACACACGACACCACCTTTTCATAAAGACCTTCTTCTTTCCAATCATCTTTTGACCGCTCATAAGGTTTCTGCCCCATGCGGTGATAGGCCTTCTTCTGCAAGGCACTTTGTGAAGCAATAGCGCGTTTTTCCTGTCCAAACCAAAAGGCAAATGATGGTTAGTAAAACATAGGATTAATGTAACAACAGATACAATGGTTAGTGATATACTTACTACTTACTCCGGAGTTGTTTTCTTTGCAACAAAGGCCTCCCATTCTTTGCTCGATATGTGAGGGTAAATATCGTATAGCATCTTATTAGCTTCCTTCATTGATCGCTTCCTTTTTTTGGTGATCCACCCACTCAGAAGTTTAGACTTAAAATCTCTAAATCTTTCCGCAACGGCCGAGAGAAAAAGTTGCCTCTTAGCCTCATCAACTTCGATATGGAACAAATTCTACATAAAACACATAAGGTTTAGCATATACTACATTAAAGTTAAGCCAATATGCAAGTTAAACCATAAATATTAAGTCCTTCTACACATAACAACGACATACCACAGTATCTTGCCACATAGCTGCTTTCAAGCAATCCTCCACGTCTTCCCAGTTCAGCAAAATAGATAGCTTTCTCATACAAATGCCGATATGTCTCCCATATATTTTTCGCCACTCACCGCATGGTTGGCCAGCATTATTGTACTCGAGATACATAGGTGTAGTCGACTTCACACCCCTAGACGGACCTCTGCCACTCCTGTTGCACAAGGACTTCGTCACACCCCTGTCAGCAGAAGATGCGTGCTGACCAGCAGCCTGATCAGGTGTGGAATGAGGTTGCTCAACAACAGCCTGATCAGGTGCTGACTGAGGCTGCTGAGATGCAGTCTGCTGTGGCTGACTGGGGACAGTTTTAGGGGCTGTAGTTTCGGCTTCATCAATTGGTGGTGCTTCATCAGCCATTTTGTCGAACTGCTCTACCTTCTGAAGGAATTTGTCGTACTCTATATCTTCCGGCTCTCCTTGATCTTGCTCTAAGCGATGGTCAAAACTTAGGTCCGACGAAGAACTTGACTCATCACCGCTATGTATTGAATCATCACCGGACATGGAC
>PYUH01004038.1:0-49783 GCA_016808085.1 Suaeda aralocaspica | reverse complement strand
TACGTATTGAATCGTCACTGCACATGGACTTCAATGTAACCTACAAACACAAATCAATGTAAATACAAATAATGGACATGAAAGAAATCTTTAGCCGATATCATAACAATATACCAACATTCGTTAAACAAAGTAAAAATAAAATCATAACAAAATCAGTTACACAGTCACAGGATGATCTCAAAACAAAAAGCAGTCACAACGGCTCATGATCAGTGAAAATCACTCAAAATCATTGACAAATCATTCGTTAAAAATCATGCACAGTCAATTGCCACTCGCTCAAAATCAATCATTAAATGTGTGTCAAAATCACTTAAGAATCACTCAAAACCACAAAAAAATCTTTGACGCAAAATCCCTGGAGATGATAATGAAATGTATATATCATACTAAAATGTCTTACAATTACATGTGTATATCATNTTACATTTACATGTGTATATCATATTTAAATGTGCATATCATAATTAAATGTGTTACAATTTTGAGTACATTCAATTTTCAGCAACAGTTATCCCTTCGGCGTGGTCTTCACGCAGGTAACTGGACTCGTTAGCAACCGATTCGGCAACACTTGTTTTAGGACACATAAAAGGTGAAGAATCCTCAAAAGCGTCATACTCTTCCTCATCGTCAACATCTCCGATGCCCAGGATACTACGTTTCCCCGGCAACACTATAGACCATTTTGAGTCAGCAGGGTCGGTTACGTAGAAAACTTGCTTTGCTTGCCCCACAAGTATGAAAGGCTCAGGACCCTCACGCATTCGAGTCATGTCAACAAGAGTGAAACCGCACGGGTCATCATTTTTTACGGAACGCCGATTATTATCTACCCATTTGCATTTGAAAAGGCAAACATTGAAGGTACAATACTCTAACTCCCACATTTCTGCAATTTGGCCGTAGTACATTACCGTAGCATCTACCGGAGTTTGATCCTTTGCACTAGCATAAAAGGTTGATGATGCCAACAAGGATACACCACTATTCTGCACACATGGGGACTTTTGATCCTGATAAGTGGTCCAGAATGAGTACCCATTTATATCATAACCCTCGTAATTTGTAATGGTTTCCCGAGGACCATAAGCTAACCACTTCACCATTTCAGTCACACCCTGCAGATTCTCCACAACAACTCGGTTGTGAAACCACTCAATAAATGTCTTATTATGCAAATTAGACAATGCCCTTTCAGATATCCCGGGATTTTGAGTCTTTAAGATCTGCCAATGTTCAGTAAGAAAAGGATGAACTTCTGCCATATGATGTAACACATACAAATGAGCTTGGTTGAGGACTGTCAGATTCGCCAAACTCGTTCTTGACCCAATAGTACCCTTACCATCAAGCCTCCATTCATGACGAGTTTTACGCAAACCAATAGGATGTGCACCTGCAACGTATCTTGCTATGAAATTTCCGACCTCATCACTGATGACCCCTTGAACAATACTAGATTCTGGTCTTGCAGGATTCTTCACCTTGTTACCTAAGACCCCCATATGTCTTTCATAAGGATAGCACCATCTCAAGAACACGGGACCTAGAAGCTTAATCTCACGAACGAGATGTACAATTAGGTGGACCATTATATCGAAGAATGCAGGCGGGAAATACATCTCAAACTTACAAAGAGTTTCAACTACACGTGCTTGGAGGGTATCCAACGTAGTTGGATCTAGTGCTTTGCTACATATTGTATTGAAGAAGGAACATAGTTCGGTGATGGTGTACCTAACATGTTTAGGTAAAATCCCACGGATTGCAATTGGTAAAAACACTTGCATCATAACATGACAGTCGTGTGATTTCATACTAGATAACATCAACTCACCATCTAAAGTCACAAATCTTCTCATGTTAGAAGAATACCCTGACGGCACCTTTAAGTTGTATAAAGATGTGCAGAAGTGTATCTTCTCCTGTTTCGACATTGTGTAGCAAGCTGGAGGAAGGTAGTAGGTTTTTTTCTCTTCATTTGAACTTTGTTGCACCTTTTCCTTCCCCTTTCCTTTCTGTGATGGTACATCTTCCTCCTGATTCTTCCTTTTTTTACTCTCTTTCAGCTGAGGCCAGAGCTCGGGTCGAACTCCAAGTTGTTTCAAGAACTCCCGATTTCCTTTAGTGTCTTTAGTCTTGTTCGGAATGTTGAAAAGGGTGGCAAGTATGGCATCGCAAACATTTTTCTCGATGTGCATCACATTGAGACAATGTCTGACTTGTAAATCTCTCCAATATGGAAGCTGCCAAAATATAGACTCCTTTTTCCACAACCCGGAATAGTTGACATTCGGTTTCCCAAAAATGGTTTGAACCCCCTTAACCTGTGAATACACCTCATAACCAGTTAATGGACGACGAGCAACACGATCCTCAACCATCCCATTGAATGGCTTCTTTTTCTTCCGAAAAGGGTGGTTAGGTGGAAGGAATCTTCGATGACACCAGTCAACATACTTACCCACCCATGTAGAATCACCATCGTCCATGCAAATAGGGCAAGCCTTCATCCCTTTGTTCTTGTACCCAGATAAGTTACCATAAGCTGGAAAGTCGTTGACAGTGCACAAAAGCATTGCACGCAACGTGAAAGTCTCCTTTGCATGGGAATCATACACCAAAACACCCTCATCCCATAATTTTCTTAAGTCATCAACTAAGGGCTCCAAATACACATCAATGTCATTACCGGGTTGCTTTGGACCAGAAATAAGAAGTGATAGCATAAGGTACTTTCTTTTCATGCACAACCAAGGTGGAAGATTATAGATCGTTAAAATTACCGGCCATGAACTATGCTTCGAACTAAGAGTACCGAAAGGGTTCATTCCATCAGTGCACAACCCAAGCCTGAGATTGCGATTGTCATCTCCAAATGTCTTATACTTCCTGTTGATAGTCTTCCATTCCGGACCATCAGCTGGATGTTGTAGCAAACCCTTCACCCTTCTACCCTCCGCATGCCACCTTAGATTCTTAGCATCCTTCGTAATTGAAAACAACCGCTTGAATCTTGGTATTATTGGGAGATACCACAAAACCTTGGACGGCGGACCAGCTTTACCCCGTGCCCCTTGTCGGTCATAACGTGGCAAATTGCACTTTGGACACTTATCCAACAACTCATAATCTTTTCGGTACAATATGCAATCATTTGGACAAGCATGTATTCTCTCATACTCTAAGCCGAATGGACACATCAGCTTCTTAGCATAGTAAGTCGACTTAGGAAGCTCATTGCCATCCGGAAACATGCCACTCAGCTTTTCTAGCAACATTGTGAAACTTCTATCAGTCCAATTGTTTTCTGACTTGACACTAAACAATTCCATCACAGCAACAAGAATGGTCAATTTAGTACAACCGGGGTACAAAGGCTTTCGAGAGGCCTCTGAAATGGATTCAAAGCCTCGTCCATTGTCAAGGCCTTCCACCATCTCTTCGACTCTATGATCCGCTTCATCGCGTTCGTAATCATCATTCCTATAGACATCATCATTGGTTGCATGAGTATAGTCCTTGTTATGTTGATGACTACTATCATCATGTTGATGATTACCACGCGAAGAAGGACCGTCATGGACTCCTGTCTCACCTTGATAACTCCACACATAATAATCAGGTCGAAAACCATGAAGAAGTAGGTGCAGCCTGACCTCAGCAATACTTTCAAACTTACGATCATTGGCACACTTGAAACATGGACAGTAAAACCCCCTGGTTTTTTGAGTTTGTGAATATGCTTCTGCACGCTCACAAAACTCAAACACCCCTTCTACAAATTTCGCCTTATCACGGCAATTGTACATCCATGACCGATCCTTTGACATCTTGTGCAACTAACAACACACAATTGAAGGTATTCAGTACAATAACATAGTAAATTTAATATATGGTTGTGTATAATTCTTTCAAAAATGTGCTTCTTGATTTAATAAACATTTAATTAGTTTATCAGTTCAGCAATTGCTTACTATAATTGAAGAAGCAAATTACGTAGTAGTGAGAGATCATAAGGAATTTTTCAAAATCCATGTACACTTGTTAGTTTGGGAGGTTGGTTTTGTTTTCCAATAGCCTTCGAGTTGTGAGTAGCGACTAAGAGCATGTTGGTTCAAAAACTTGGAATGGGATGGAATGAGAATATGAAACCATAGAGTATGGAGTGAAAATCCGTTTCTTTTTATAAGTTGTTTGGCTCATCGCTCATATGTTAACAAGGGAGGTGTGGAATCCTATACCCTTGGTAAATGATTCCAACTTTTTCATCTTTTTCGTCATTAATAGCGACACCCATTCCATACTACTAGAAAGGGTTGAACCAAACACCCACTCCTGAGGTATTAGTATGGATTAGTAATGGATAATTTTTATTGTGAATGAATGAAAATGTACACTTCTTCTAACTGTATAACTGAAATACTGATTTGACTTTTGACTTTAGTATTTGAAATGGAGCTCCAGCTTAGCTGGATTTTGAGTTTCCAAGTTTTGAATTTTGTTGGTTACTATATGTAGAACAGAGGATTATATGAAAATAATTGCACTAGATGATAAAATTAACTAATTTATGGCATATTTTTGTGTGAAGTCACTTGATATGTAGTAGGCACTTAATGTTAGCTACTTAGCTATGAAGTAGAAATTGCAGTTTTATAAATACCAAGTGTAAATAAAATTAAAGATTGTAATAGATAATAATACATACTAAAAAGTTTGAAATTGCATATTACGTATATGGCTTACGAAAACCCACAATACTTTTTCTTAAAAATACCCATAACAACCCACAACAAATTATGAGAACCTAAACCCTAGAAGAAAGAATCTAATACCTCAATTTCTTATAAAGAGAAAAAGTAAATCAACAAATTCAAAAAATGAGAGCAAAAAATTACAGAAAAAAGGTGTAATTCAATTATTCATTATTTGTATCTGATACAACTTAGAATGTGCAGATCTTTTACTAGACACTTTATGCATCTTGGGAGTGACCTAGGTACCCAAAAGGTCTATCGCAGTCCACGTCTTTATACTATTCAGGTGCTTTGACAGGTTAATTAAAGATGATCAAAACTTATACACAATAACTACTGTAATAAATATTGATGATAAAACCTACATAAAAATAAACAAGTGACTACAACGCTTTACTTGAGGTTTAGAATTTTAGAGCATAGGCAATAATTCTTAATAAATATCTCAATGGACATTTACATAATTATACACAAGGGTAAGTGTTTTTGGAGATTTTTCCGAATAAAGCAAGCAACGCAAGATCACTCTGTAACAACCATGCAGCCACAGCTTATTCACCATAATGTTTTTTTAAAACAAGCAAGGCAAACCACTCAGTAACAACAAAATTTCAAGGACTGGCTAATCAGCAGCAAGCTGCCAGGCTATGACAGATCTCAAGACTAAAAAAAATCCAGCTGAATCACTGAAGATAACATAATTTTGTTCAGTTTTCACCATCATTGTTTGGTATACACCAGTCCTGAAATTCACGGGAAACAAAAAATCTCGGTCCAACTAAACAAAAGCAGCTAGTCACGTTTTCTATTGGCAGGCTAATGTCATTCTAAAACCCAATACCTTATAGGCTCATATGAAACATTATACTTTCATTTACAAAAGCACTCCTTGAATATGCTACTATCTCGTCAGTCACTCATTCATTCCACTCTAATGGTGTCCATTGTCCAATCCAACACACTCATTTTTTACTTACTTTTAAGCAAGTCCTCATCCCAGTAATCCATAAACTACTTTCAATCAATATGTATGATTGAGTGACACTATACTATTCATCACATCAATGTATTCCACTCCTATCACAAATATCAATATACTTCATTCAACGCTTGCTCGTGAAATATCGCAAACACTAGCAACACGCTAAATCGACAACCACTAGCTAGCTAGCTTAGCTGTGTAAAATCTCTAGCTCTCTATACTCGGTTACTCACACAAAGGACAGATACAACACCAAATATAAACACTAAAATACTAATAATAAGCATCTTATAAGTTATACAAACGCCGAAAATACTGAAAATGAGAATAATATTGTTTAATTAACTAATAATCAAGTCACTAAAGCTAAATCCATGCTAAATCTCGTAGTTCTCTCTACTCAAGCAAAGAATAACGAAACAACAATAATTAAACAGCAAAAATAACATAAATAATCTCATGCATTTTACAATTTTACATCCAAAACCTAAAATGTCGAAAAAGGTGAAGACATCAACTAAATACTAAAGAACTACCTTCAAAATCAAATTAATTTAAACACAAACTAAATTTTTCACAAATTAAGACGAATAAACATCAAATGATGAAGTGAAATTAGCGAAAATGAAGAAAGAGATCGCCGAAAAAGTACCGGAATTTGTTACTTGAATATATTTGCTTCTGCAGTTAAATTGACGACCAAAGAAGCGCTAATTCACCGAAAATTGTGAGGTTGAAGATGATTAATGTGCAATTATTATTACCATATTTAGATTTATAATTCACCGGAATTCTTTGATCTGATGTTTGAGGGCGACGAGGAAGCTCGGAGACGGCGAAGAAGGAAGAAAGTATTAGGGATTATTGGTTTGAGTGTGAGTGTTTGAGTGTGAGTTGAGAGGGAGTTAGGTTTGAGAGAATGAAGGTACAACTGAAAAAAAGAAGGAAAAGAAAATAAAAGAAAAAGAAAGTAATAACAACTACTCCCAACGGGAAAAAAAAAAAAGAAAAAGAAAGAAAAAAAATCTGAGGCCTTTTTTGCTGCGGTTATAAACCGCAGAAAATACTCACACATAGCAGCAAATAATACTCCTTATCAAAAACAACAATTTATTTGCTGCGGTTTTTATAAAATCCCAAAAAAACGCAGCAAATAAGGGGCAGCAAAATGTATTTTTTGTACTAGTGTGCTAACATGGAAAGAGCATCAGCTTGATTATTCTCAGACCTTGGAATCTGCATGATTTCAAACTTGTCTAATCCTTTGACTTCCTCTTGAAGTATATTCAAATATTTGGCCATGCTAGCATCTCTAGCCTCATAGTCGCCCAAGTATTGGCTCACAATAAGCTGAGAGTCTGATCTTGCTTCTATCTTTTTTTCCCCAGCAGCTCGGCATAGTTTGACTCTGGCAATCAATGCCTCGTACTCAGCCTCATTATTTGATGTTTGAAATTTGAATCTCATGGCATATTCGTAGATGTCACCCTCAGGTCACTTACAAATAATACCTACCCCACATCCATTCTGAGTGGATGAGCCATCAACATATAAGGTCCAGTGATCAATACTTGGTTTTCCATAGGCGGCCTTGTCATTTCAACTATAAAATCGGCGAAAGCTTGGCCCTTAATAGCTTTCCTTGGTTCGAAGGTGATGTCAAATGAGTCCATTTCTAGAGCCCACTTGAGCATTCTCCCGAAAGTTTCCTTGGACAGGGCTTTTTTGAGCGGTTGATCAGTGTATACAATGATTTTATGAGAAAGAAAATAGGGCCTCAACTTCCAGCTTGCCATGAATAATGCGAGTCCAAACTTTTCAATCAGAGCGTATCTGATCTCAGCATTTTGGAGTACGTGACTCACAAAGTATACCAGATATTGGACCCCATTTCTCTCAACTAACAGAACGGCTGAGACTGCATGGTCTGATACCGCTAAATAAATAAATAAAGTTTCTCTTTCAATGGGATTGATTAATCTTGGGAGAGTATGTAGGTGCTCTTTCAAATGAATGAAAGCTGACTCTGCTTCCTCTGTCCATTCGAACACAGGACTGCCCTTGCCTGCCTTTGCCTTTCTTTTAACCGTATCAAAGAAATAATGGCTTTTATCACTTGCCCTTGATAGGAATCTACCAAGAGCAGCTAGGCATCCGGTCAGCTTCTGCACCTCTTTAATGTTTCGAGGAGAGGTCATATCCAGCACAGCCTTGACTTTGTCTAGATTAACCTTGATCCCTCGTTCATCCACAAGAAAGCCCAAAAATTTTCCAGAAGTTACCCCAAAAACACACTTCTTTGGGTTTAACTTCATCTTATATCTCCTTAATGTTTCAAAGGTCTCTCTTAAGTCTGCCACGTGATCTTTCATCTCTTTGTTCTTGACAATCATGTCATCGATGTATGCTTCCATGTTTCGTCCCAACTGCTGTTTGAAAACATTATTTACCAAACGTTGGAAGGTTGCTGGAGCATTTTTAAGACCGAATGGAATCCTTGTATAGCAATATAGACCCTTTTCAGTTACAAAAGCTGTTTTTTCTTCATCTTCCTCCCATAGAGGAATTTGATGAAATCCTGAGTAGGCGTCCATAAAACTCAACAATGCATGCCCTGCCGTTGAATCAACCAATCGGTCGATCTTTGGCAAAGGAAAGCTATCCTTTGGACAAGCTTTGTTGAGATCAGTGTAATCGACGCACATTCTCATGGTACCATTTCGCTTTGGAACCAAGACTACATCAGCCATCCAGTGAGAATACTGGCATGGTCTGATGAATCCTGCTTCCAAATGCTTATTCACTTCTTCCTCTGCTGCCTTATTGTGAAGTTCGCCCAAATTTCTCTTCTTTTGACGGATTGGCTTAGCATCGGGCTTTACATTTAGCTTATGTACAGCTATACTTGGGTCAATGCCTGGCATCTCCTCCACCTCATATGCAAGGACATCCTTAAACTCTCTGAGCAGCTTCCTCATTTCTGCCCCAACATGGTCGTCTGGGGCCTGGCCTACCTTGACTGTTCTTTTAGGCTTGACTTCGTCAAGAACGAAATCTTCGTGTTCACCAACTGGCTGAGGCCGAGTTACTTGGCTCAAATTATGAATGGCCATTAGTTCATTTTTAGCCATACCCTCGGTCTTCCTTTTCTTCGTTGGCTCTTCCACCTCTTCAATCCAAGTAGTAGGTTTACGAGTGGTGATATAACATTCTCGGGCCATTTGTTGATCCCCACGAAGAATTCCTACAGTTCCATTGTTACACTCATACTTCATGAGCATGAGATGTGTAACAATTACTGCCCTGGAGGCGTTCAAGGTTGGCCGTCCCAAAATTATATTGTAAGCTGACAGTTCTTTGACCACCAGGAACTTGACGACCATGTTCCTTGCACCTTCCTTTTCCCCTATCCTTACTGGTAGGGAGACAGTACCCAAAGGGTTGATTACTCCTCCCACAAAACCAATAATCGGGTGATCGATAGGTTCCAAGGTAGACACATAATTCAACTTTTTGAAGCAAGCATAACTAATGATGTCAGATGAGCTGCCAGTGTCTATTAATATTCGTTTGACCCTCATGTTGGCCACTTTCAGTTCCACCACCAAGGGATCATCATGTGGTGTACGAACATTGCCTCGATCTTTATCACTGATCATAACTTCTGGGAATCTGACCTTAGCATCATGCCCCATCTCCGGTGACCCTTCTCCGGAGAGACATCGTAAGTAATCTTTGTTCCCTCGAAGGGTTGGCCCGCCAGCTGCAAACCCACCGGAGATGACATACACCACATCCTCTTCGGTCTCTGTACCATCTTTAGGCTCACTAGCCTTGAATTCCATCTTCAGTTTGGTGTTCTTGTCCTGGGATTTGATCAAGTGTTGCAAAATTTTTCCTTTGATAGCGAGAGATTCAAGGGTTCTCTTAAGATTGAAGCAATCATTAGTATGATGCCCCGTATCTTTGTGGAAGTGACAATATTTACTTGAGTCCCTATCTTCCTTGGCAGTTCTTAGAGGTGGTGGATCATCAATCTCAACTTTGTTACGAATTTCTCTAAAAACTGAATAGAGATCTTTGGTGAACTCTATCTTAGGACCATCGTTAGACTTTCTTTTCTTATTTTGGAAGTTTCCTCCCTTGCCTGATGTCCTAGTTGTCCAGGTGGCATGTTTCTTTTGGTCCTTGTGTTTAGAGTGTGGTTCACTCTTTCTATCATCCCTCCTGTCCTTCCTGGTGGAAGCATAGAGCTCTTGAGCATGAATGAAACATTCAGCTTCTTCCAGAATTCCTTTCAGCGTTTTGCAATTTCTTCTTACAATATCAAATTTAAAGGTTCCGTCTCGGAGACCTCTAAAGAAGTTATCGAAAGCCACACCTTCAGATAAGTTGGGGATTTGCAAAGATTCCAGATTGAATCTTTGCATATAACTTCTTAGAGACTCCTTTTCTCCTTGAACTATTTTGGCCAGATGCATGCTGGTCTTCCTCTCACTTTTGTTAGCCATGAAATGAGGTACAAAGATCGTACTCAATTCATGAAAATTGTTGATTAATTGACCAGGGAGGCTATTGAACCATTTCTGGGCAATTCCTTTCAGGGTTGCCGGAAAGTATCGGCACCAGGTTACATCATCTGGACCCTGAAAGTACATCAAATGTTTGTAGGTAGCCAAATGCTCCTCCGGATCAGTTATCCCGTCAAATGGCTCAATTTGAGGCACTTTAAACTTATTGGGATGTGGAGCCATCATGATGGAGATGGAGAACGGTGTCTTCCATTCCATCATTGTGTTATTAGGCGTTTGTCCAATAACCCCCGTAGGGTTATGGACAGCCTTTGTTGACTCTCAGCAAGGATTATTTGATTTGCCTACATCCTCCCAATACTTGATCATCTGTTCTTTTCTGCACTGATCGGCCTTATCAGCTTTGTTCTTTTCAATTAAGTCTCGTAGACTTGCATGTTCTCCAGAATCAAAGGAAACATGATGGGAGTCAGTCATCTCCCTAGTTGATGATTCTTCAGATGAACCAGGTCGGCCTCCTTCTTTCCAGGCCCTCTTAGCCTTCAGATTCTCTCTTGTATCCATACTAGAGACTTTCTTGGCATCAAGATATTCTCTTGCATCTCGGCTGGATGATTTCTTTTTCTCCAAATACTCCCGAGCATCACTTGCAATGGCTTTCTTGAACTCAATGAGTTCTCTAGCATCAGTTTGAGTCTTGTTAGATCCAACTTCCTTACCTGCCAACTCCCGTTTAGGCTTAAATCTAGGAGTGGCAGGGTACCTCTTCACTGCACCCCATTGGGTTTTCAGTGGAGTTCTGTCCTTTCTCAATTTCTCAACTTTCTCATGAAAAGTCAATCTCTCCTGGCCTTGGCCTTCCTCAACCACCACACCTTTCATCTTTGAAGATGAAGGGCGTTGTGTCTCAACCTTCTCTTGAGTTTTCTTGGTGGAATACTCCCGTAAAGTTCAGCCAGCTTCTCTTGGAACCCAGCCAAGATACTCTTCAGCTGACTCATGGTCACAGGTTGGTTTCCAAAATCAGCTTGTTCTTGTGTTCTTCTCGGTGAGCCAGTACCTTCCCCAATTTGGTAATTATCAATCTGGTCTAGGTATCTGGTCTCATCCTCAGTAGGAATTCCGCTTCCAGTCATTGTTAGGAATCCTCCCCACAGACGGCGCCAAATGTTGTTGCTAAAGCAATGAGGTGGGGTAGGGACTGTGAGGATTTCGCTGACATAGACTAGATGCGTGAATGGACTGGTTGCCTGTTGACGTACCCTCCAAGTACCTGCAAAAAAGGGACAATAATCCTCGTAGGATTATTTCCCCCTCCGATGCTTAAGTAAGTATTTGTAGGAGAGTAAGTGAACAAAAATCAACAAGTAAACAATTCTAGAGAGAAGTTCTAGAGAGAAGTTTTCCTTTTTTAGTAAGTGTTTTTGTCTTAATCTTGAGTGTACTTTTTATCAGATTTTTGTGGACTATTTATAGCCTCAAGTACAATTTCTTACCCAATGAGATCGCGACACTTGTCATCATCTCTTTAATTACCTTCCTTCATTTGCCTAATGGGCTTTTATCAGCAAGCTTTTAAGGCCCCATGGTTTGTTTTAGCTCTTTTTCCATTGGCGAATAAAGGCATGACATGTGGCAAATGTAGGATTACATATGGACCAGTTAGAAGATGACACGTGGCAGTGTGGGGCCCACTCAAGGCGAACTCATCACTGCCACGTGGCTATCCCATGCAGGCATTTAAGGACTCGTGGTCCAATTATGGGATGACACGTGGCCGTGTAGGGTCCACTCATGGAAGACTCATCACTGCCACATGGCAATCCCATGTCATCATCTTGTAACAGAAATAGGGACATGTGGTCCACTCGGAGGCTGACTTGTCATGCCACATTAGGACTCTCAAGAACCTTTTATAAGACATGGACGAATACGGAAGGCTCCCCATTCCACCTGGAGGAAAGAAGCATAACATATAAAACAACCCTCTAGAAATCTTCATGATTGAGGAAGAGAACTTCTACCTCAACATAGTCAAAAAAGATGAACTATCTTTTGACCCACTCAACTTGATTACTCCTGTGGGACAACCTACCTCACAAGCAATCACATTGCCATCCCTCCTAGAAGTCGACGGAATATGGGATAGTGATGACGAAGACGTCTATTTTGGAAATGGAATACAACCCACCTACCACATTCTGCTTGAAAAGGATGACGACATCACCGAGTTTCTTAGGACCTTGTCACCTTTTAAAGACAATAAGGTTCAAGTCCTCACTCAAACAAGACGCCTTAACACTACACAAAATCAAAACAACACTCAAGCTACTCCACCACCTCCTCTACCTCAAGACGAAAACGTGGTTATCAAGCAACTCAAAAGAGCCAATGTTGATGTCAACGTATGGCAACTGTAATACCCCACATTCTCACGTATTTTTAGGAAGTACTTTTGCATTTTATACGAGTAATTTGAATATTTTTTTTGAAAAATTATGTTCAATAAGAATATTAAATGGAAAAAAATAATAATAATAATAATAATACAAAATAAGTTTTAATTAAAAATAATTATTTTTGTTTATATATAATGTTTTATGTTTTATAAAATATTTTAAAAGGCTTCTAAAAGTAGAATTTTCAAAAGTTTCCTAATTTATTTTAAGGCAAGGGCCTAAAGGTAATTTCCACTTTTTAGGATAAGTATAGGCTTTTCGAAATCCTACTTTGGGGCTTATAAATACCCTTTAAAAGCCAAATTTTCAGATTTCATCCATCATAAATGTCATTAGGATTCCAAACTTTAGAGAGAGAAAGAGAGAAAACAAAAGACGGAGAGCAAGTTCCTAAAAAAAAAAAAAGAAAAATTTGCTCTTGGTGTTTACTGAAAAAAAGGGAGTTTGTTCTTGGAGTTCATGCTGCGCCGGAGCCCTTGCCGGATTGCTCTCCACCGCTGGCCACCACTTCCTCCCCCTTATTTTGGTATAATTTCGAACTTTAAAAAAATTCTCCTTCTTTCTTTTTGATTCAATATTGCAAATTTATGTTCATATGTATGTTTAAACGTGATTTTAAAAGTTTTAATCATGTTTTATGAAGTTATGATTTGTTTTAAAACATGAATTAATTTGTTGTCCATGAACTGTTAGGTTAGGGTTTATACAGTATGAAAGTGTTGATTTTTATGAGTTTTTATGATTTAAACTTCAATATTATGATCATGAATTGTTGTTGTGATGAATTTATGATGATTTTATGAAGTTTAGATTAATGTTTACAGGTTTTAAATATAAATTAAATTGCTGTCTAAATTTTGTAATCATGAAATTCAATAGAATAAATATTATGAACATGTTTTTGCTCATGAAAATTATTCTGAAGCATAGGTTGGTTTCATAATGATGTTAGTTAATTGTAAAAGAGTTTTGCTATGAATTTATGATGTTGTTATGAGTTTTCTCATGACTTTAATGTTAATTAATAAATCTGAAATTTTTATAAAAACAAGTTAAAATAGATTTTAAGTCTTCATATTGTGCTAGTATCATCACATATCAATTCTATGATGTTACATATGATTTTTAGCATGTTTCATGAAGTTTAAAAGTGATTTTAAGCATGTTTAACATGTTGTCCAGATTTATAAAGTGAATAATTATGCTTTTAAAGTATGTCATTAGGATGAATTGATCATATAAATTAAGTAATACATTGTATGATTGATTTATGTTGTTTTTGAGGTTTTTCAAGGAGTTTTTGTAATTTTAAATTGATGTCTAGTTTTCTAAAGTGACATAAAATATATGTTGACGTTTTATAAAGCATAAATAAGTCCCAAAAACTATGTAATCTTACAATAGGAAAATTAAAGTGTAGTATGGAATTGAATAGAAACCATATAAGAAATGTTTATCAGGGTAGTATGAACTCTTGAATGTGGACAATCTTTCTGAATATGACCTTGACCTTTGCACTTGAAGCATGTATGTTTATCAGGGTTTAGAGGTTTAGTACCAGAGCCTTTATCCTTGATATGCGGACAAGGTTTAGAAGTGGATTCGAAATTTTGCTTATGAGGAACAACAGCACCTACTTTTACAAAGTGTTCTGAAAAAGTGACTTTTTTTTTTTTTGAAAATTGCTTCTCTACTCTAGATGCAACCTTGCAAACCTCATGAAAAGTCCAGTATGGATGTAATCCTCCTTTTCTCTAATTCTCTCATCTATACTTGCAACATAACGAGCAACTTGATGATCCTCCTTTTCTTTTAGATCGTAGATGGTAATCAAGTTGAGAAATTCATATGTATATTCTTCAACTGATTTTCGATCCTGCTTCAAAGTATGCATCTTTTTGAAACTTCCCTGCTCGTAATCCTGAGGAACAAAACATCTCCTCATCTCTTTCTTCAGTTTCATCCAAGTAGATACTTTATACTTCCCATCCTTCCTCCTTTTCCTTTGCATACCTTCAAGCCATAAACTAGCTAAGCCAGTTAACTTCAGTTCTGCCACTTTATATGATTTTCGATCATCATACTCCTTATATTTGAAAATTCGTTCAATTCTTCTTAGTTAATCCAAGAACATTTCAGGATCCAGACTTCCACCAAATTTAGGAATATCTAGCTTAAGATTTCGATCATCATCTTAGACTTATCCTTCTTTTTTCTCCTACTCACAGGTTCGTCATTGCTAGAACTTGATGAGTACCTCTTTTTCGGTTTGCGAGCACCTCCTGAGCTTCATTGCTAATCACCAAAACTAGAACTTGACTCCTCTTTGTTTCCGTTATTAGAGTTGCTAGGTGACTTCAATTTTTCGGCAAAATCTTTCATGGTGGCCTCAAACATAGCCTTCAACTCCTCTATGTCTTTGGGCAATTCTTCAGTAGTAATCTTAGGAGTATTCACTATATCAGCTGACATGATTGCACTTGTTTCAACAATGAAATTATACACTAACCTTGAGGATTAATGTCCTCTCAACGAGAACACCAAAAGTTGATGTGATTATTGATAGGAAATCGCCAACCACACATGGGATGGAAACTAGCTCGATTTTCTCTAAAGCAAAGCACCAAGAAAACGATCTAGTTCGAATAATTTTAATGAATTGATTAAAGCAATGCACCATCAATTCATTAACATTATCCTTAAAAGAGTTTAAACATGAAGCACCAAAAATTAATATGGCCGAATTTTCCTCACACTTGAAAATTCTCACACTCGGTTTTGTGTTTGTTTTGTAGAAAACAAATAAAACTTTAAACAATAATGTTTATTGCACTCTATTATCTGAACTTTTACAAACTAATGCTGAGACTATTTATAGGCATAATCATCAACAAAATCCTAACACAATTTAGCCAAAAAACACGCACAAACATAGGGAAAATTGTCCCACACTAGTGACTCGTTTATGACTCGATTACAAGATAAGATTGCCACGTCAGCACTGCATGTCATTCTCATCTTGCTAACATACTCTAACAAAATATATCTTAAAAAATACCCTAATAAAATTTCTAATACATTTCTAAACAAGATTATCCAGCAAAATCCACCAAAGATTCTCAGAAAAACACGTTGCCCAACAACCATAAAACTGGCCAAAAACACGCCACATACCCTTGCATCGTTTTTGCGCATTTTCCAAGAAGTGTGTAATAATTTCAAGAAACTCTTCAAGTTTCGATCTTTTAATCAAGAAACCTTCAAGAACGTATTTTCCTCGACCTTTAGATAGAATACGATGCATAATGTTCCACTAGACTCTAAACAATAAAAGCCTTAAATGAGAAAAACCCTATGAAATGAAGTGGGAGAAAACTCATAGGCAAAACCATCTTGTTCCCCCTAATTCCACCATTCTTTCCTTTGCTTCAAATGATCAAGTAAATTCGTGTGTCACCATACACACCCATGGTGATGACTTTCAAGATCCCAAAAGCCTTGAATCACCATAAGCTACTATTCCTCCCATACTTGCATCATTTTTAGAAGCCATTATCAAACCTTCGAAGTTATCACCTTGATTAGTATCCATTAACCTTGAAGATGAAGCCACTTCCATCACTTGAAGGAAATCAGAGCTGGATGATCTTCATGCACAAGGACTTGGGTTGCTTTCGGGTTAGAACGTGCTCCACCAACCGAACAAGAGGTGATCATGGCTATGAATACTGAAGCTTTTGATCCAACCGAGCTCATCACTCGTGCGAGTTAAATTGTTAGAGGATGGCGTGAGATTGTCAAGATCACTACGCCGGAAGGAAAGATCATGGACTTCACAATAGGAGAAGGCCCAATGCTAACCGAGTCTGAAACAGAGTCTGAATTCGAGTCTGAGTCCGATGCTATTAAGTCGAATAAAATTGTCAAGGAGTCTGTCCCTCTTTAGTTTCTACCACTAGGACCAATTTCGATGTCATAATTAGCAAGCTTAATAATATAACTTCTCTTGCTTATTCCTCGTCTCCTTCCTCTTATTCCACTCCTCTATTACATGATTGCTTTGTTTCACAAGCTGAAAATCAAAATAATGATGAAATAATATAAATGATAGAGGAACATGAAAGCCAAACCCCAATAATTGAGGAAACTAAAAGGATCAACATCTCCGACGATGACACTCCAATGGAATTACAAATTGGTCTCACGCTTAATCCTCAAGAAAGGGCAGAACTTATAACAATACTCACAGAATTCAAGGATGTTTCCGCATGGTCCTATGAAGATATGCCAGGGGTTGATCAATAAATAGCTAACCACACCATCCCCCTGAACAAGGGGTCTGAACCCGTTAAGCGAAAGAATAGAAGGATGAAACCAGAAGTTCAACTAAAGATCTCAGAGGAGGTAATTAAGAAATTAAAGGCAGGATTTATCAAGGTGGTTCAATATGCTGATTGGGTCGTCAACATTATCCCGGTACCAAAGAAACATGGAAGAGTAAGGATGTGTGTGGACTTTCGTTTCCTGAACAAGGCCATTCCAAAGGATGAGTTCCCTTGCCACACATTGATGTGCTAGTCGATAATACAGCCAACCATACCTTATTCTTCATCATGGATGGGTAAGCCGACTTGGAAGTGCAAGTGACACTCAAGAGGGAGGGTGAATTGAGTGTTGTAAGATTGTTGTAAATTTTTCGATTGGTTATAAGAACAGTTAAGAACCACTTCTCAAGTAGAGGAAACAAAATGCAATAAAATAAACAACACCAAGATTTAACGAGGTTCAACTTCTAATAAGTCTACGTCCTCCACTTACTCACTCTTTTTATTAATCAACTTAGAATGACAAAAGGAATTACACTCAATAAATTATGCACCTATGCACGATATGATTCCCCTACTTTCACCTATGGAAATTCGACTCAACCTTCAACTATGAAGGTTCTAATGAAGATGATCCCAGATCAACTTCCCCAGCAAACTGAACTCACAGAATGCTCAAATTACAACACTTTGCTACTCAATAATAATTAGCCTAAACGCTTAAAAAAGAGAGTATATTAAAACCTTAATGGGATATTATGGTTTATGCTAGGTTGAGGCTTTGAGAGAGAACTTTTGCAATCTATGTTCTTCAGTTTTTTGTTCGTCCAAAAGTATCTTCGTTTGTATGCTAGCAAATCTCCTTAAATAAGCCTTTGGCTAGTATGTTATGTAATATTGTAAGAGAATATTTTCCTTAGAATTATGGAAATAATTCCGCACTTGCCATACTTAAGAATATCTACCTTGCATAACAATCCAAGCATCCGCATAATTTTGTGCAGAAAGAAACTTTCCTAAAATACGAATGTAAGAAGTAAACTCGAGAGGACTGGTTCAGCACTGTTCCCAGATTGTTCCATTCAGCCAAGTGTACTTATAATTAGGTTCCTTGTCATCCATAATTAGTTCATCTCTCTAATCTCAACCTTTGTACTGCATCTATAAACCTTCATACCACTTACATTGCGTCTAAGGCTGAAGAGTATGACTCTATGAGCTTGGTCTTCATGCAAACTTTAAGACTTCGCTTCATGAGCTTCATCTTGTCATCCGTTGAACTTGTTTCTTTAGTACTTGCACATGCAAACAGAAACTTGCGTACAATATAATAGTTCAATGTGTAGTTTGTCATCATTAAAAACACAAGCTAGGAACTCAACAAATTCCGCCTTTTTGATGATGGCAAACCATGAAGTTCCCCCTGCAAATAATATCATTTAAATTTGGAACTTTTCAAAAATTTTGAATTCTTTAGAATTCAACGGACTGGTCTCGTACTATTCTTGCAGATTAAGCATCATTTACAAGTACACAGTTCACAACTAATTGACAACTTTTTAAGAAAGAGTTTCTAAGTACCTAGGGAAAATACTAATTAGACTCATAGCTCTTAGACTTAAATATGCATTCGCAATCAGAACATCAGTAAGTTCATCAGACTTGTTTCCAAGCTATTGGGATGATAAGAAGTAAAATGCTTTGAACTCATTTACTTCCAGACCATGCTAGTTTGTCACCACTAGCAAGACTTTCGATCTTGCTTCCAGTTACTGCAACACACAGAGATTAGTAACATTTATTTGACCTGCTTCCCCTAGAGATAGGTAGCAGAGATCAGAACTTCACATTTTCTTCCCCCTTTTGGCATTATCAAAACAATCAATGACTAATAGCTTGTAAACAAACAACTCAACACAATCAGTAGTTAAACTACTAATTATATTAAGTTTTGCTAATGTAGGTAGCTCTAACAGCATTCTAGAGATGCTGATTCAACCATTGTTCCTGTCAAAGTACCAAATCTACTTGTCCCGAATTGTTATTACAGACCAGCATTAAACTAAATTACGTAATTACAATGTCTTTGAAAATGGGAAAGGGGAAACCAGAATAAGAGTTTAATAAATAGGAGGGGTTAGCAGCAATAAGAGAAGATAAGAATAAATAAAGGAAATTCAATCAGCTCCAGAGTCATTTTCAGTCTCATCATCTTCCTCTTCCTCTGAAGCACTTGCATCATGTTCCTCATCATCCTCTTCTTCATTCTTCTCAGGGACCAGATTAGCATCCTCATCATCAGCATTACCAATAGCTTCTGATGGCTCTTCCTTGTCTTCAGAATCCTCGTCACCAGTTATACCAGCTTTATCAAGACGAACCTCAATTCTTCTGTAGGATTCCTGAAGTGCAGCACATAATGTAGCGACACTGTTGACCATATTCTGCATGAGTTAATTCTGGTCACTTAGCTACTTTACCAAGGCATAAGTTGGCTGAACTGATTCGATACTGATCCTAGAAAGACCAGCATCACTCCTCCCCTCATCCTTAGTCTTTGACACACCACCTGCATATGTCATGCCCTTTTGACCTATTATCTGATTGGTGAGATGAGACATGGTGACATAATCTCCCACCATAGGAATCTTCCAATGTCCAAATACTAAGGTCAGCCAGCCTCCATAGGGTAGAGCATGATTTGCTTTCTCCACACAACAGATCAGATGACCTAACATCATAGTAGGGAGGTTGACAGGAATGTGTTCAATGAGGCAGTAAATTAGAACATTGTCCATCAACCGTACACTCATACGGCCTTGTGCTCTAGGACACACAATCTTTGAGGCTATTGTGTGGAATATCCTCATGACTGGCTCCTTCAGTTGGCCAATGGTGTACCTCTACTTGGGATCAGGTGGACCAGTAAACAGTCTGGTCTGGATCAGTTCTGCCGTGACTCCCTCAGCAGAAAGCCAATTCTCTCTGGAGTATACATCAAGTCCCTTAGTTGGAACTTTGAGAATTTCAGCCAGTTTCTTTTCAGACAAATTAATGGGAGTATTTTTAACAAAGGAGAAATAAGATCCATCATCTTTAGTATTCAGCTGTTCATAAAATCGTTCAACCAGTGGCATGAAAACATCTAGATCTTTAGCAAACAACATAGACCAATTCTGAAAATCTAAAGCCTCTTTAACGTCAATCAAGAATTTTTATGCAACCCAACTTTTGCAACAGAAAATCCTACAAGAATTTTTCTATCTTTCAAAGTATATAGAGGTTGAGGGGTAGTACACTTACTTTTCTTAGATTTATCACTGGAAGTGATCACAATAATAGATTGCTTTCTCTTCTACCTTGTTGTGGGCTGGTCTGGTTGTGCTTCGCGCATGATAGCCTTCCCTTTGGATGCTTCAGCACCCATTCTGGAAACCGTTTTCACTCGAGCACCCTTTCTTGCTATTGTCTTTATGATCTCTTTCTCAGTAGCTATCTCAACTTCCTTGTTCTTTGATTTCTCCACTGGTTTGGGAGTGGTTTTAGGCGTGGGTGTTTTAGATTTTGTGGTTGGTGGTTTAGTGACCTTCTTCTCAACTTTCTTAACCACTTTTGTTGACGGTTTCCTGGTACTCACTTTATTTTCCTTCAATTCTTCTCGCATGGTTATGACTACATCCTCCTTGGGTTCAACTTCCTTCTCTTCTGATTCAACTTCTTCTTCCTCAATTTTTTTTTCATCTGAATCTGATTTAGACTCAGACTCCTTCTCTTGTTCAGATTCTTCAACAATTTCAGGTTCTTTAGAAGTCTCCACTGATACTGGTGTGGATTCTTTGGATTTTTGTGTGGGTGGCTTTTGGCAGTAGTTGATTTTGTCGATGTTGGTGTAGAAGATTTGGTGGTTTTGGCGGTTAATTTATGAGTAACTGCTTTTGTGGTGTAATTTGGGGTGGCAGATTTTATAGTGAGAGCTTTTTGAAGTTTCTGGCATGGAATTCTTTCAATTCAATGGCACTTCTTCCTCTTCATCAATTTCCTCCTCCGACACATCCTCTATCACAGACTCAATTACTTTATCAACCATCTTCTTAGATTTCTTCGTTTCAATTTCAGGATAATCACTAACTTCTTTCTCAACCAATCGTGTGCTTCTTCTCTTTGACATGATGAGACTGAATTTTTCCTCTACTTGAAGCAAAAAAAAAAAAACTTTGAGCAATATGAGTGAGAGAAAGAAGAAAATATTTAGACGACTTAGGTTTTGTGTGACAAAGATAATATCGAGAAAATATATAAGAAAAAAAATGAGATTAAGGAAATGAAATGAAAAAGGAAAGTAAGATCAAGAGCATATATTTATAAAAGATTTGAATTAAAATGGTTATCTTCAAATATTTGAGTCCGTTCAACCAAAAAGTCAATTGTCATAAATATAACCGTCATTACATTTATTTTCAAAAACTTGAAATTTTGAAAATAAACTGAGTGACTAAAATAACCGCCTCAAGAATCTTGTTTCCTAATGGTCTGCAACAGGTCTTGAGTACTTGAGTACTAAATTGATCAGCTCAGCATTGCATAAGAACTTTGTGAGACCTAAAAAGCATAAAGGAAACAAAAATAAAAAAATATATATACAAATTGACATCATTTGACTAGCCAAAGGGACAAGTCAAGACCTAAGAGCTCAGTGTCTAATTTTAATCATACTCAATAAGGTACGAAGCTTGACGAACATTTCTCTGCTCAAAGGCTTTGTAAAAATGTCAGCTAGTTGATCCTCTGACCTACAAAAATCAAATTCTACATTACGTTTTTCAACATTGTCCCTTACCAAATGATGCCTAATCTCAATATGCTAGGTTTTAGAATGTTGGCCGGACAAGATTTTTTGAAATATTGATTGCACTTTTGTTATCACATAAAATGGGAACACTTCTGAAACAGATCCCAAAATCCTTTAGTTGTGACTTTATCCACAAGAGCTGAGCACAACATAACGCAGCTGCAATGTACTCAGACTCTGCTGTGGATAGGGGCATAGAATTTTGTTTCTTAGATCCCCATGAGATAAGGCAGGAACTTAATAAGTGAGCCATTCCAAAAGTGCTCTTCTTGTCCACAATAAAACCAGCAAAGTCAGCATATGTGTATCCTATAAGATTCATACTGCTACTTTTTGGATACCACAAACACAAATCATTAGTACCATTGAGATATCTTAAAATTCTCTTAACAGCCTTTAATGAAAATTTTTTTGGGTTGCTTTAAAATCTTGCACACAACCCTACTAAAAACACTATATCTGGCCTACTGGCTGTTAAGTAAAGCAATGAGCCAATCATACCTCTATACAATTTACCCTCAACATTCTTTCCCTTCTCATTAAGGTTGAATTTCATAGAAGTTGGAATAGGTGTTTCATAGTATTTGCTGTCTTGCAAGCCATATCTTTTCAGCAACACCTTAAGGTACTTCTGTTGATGAATCATAATCCCATCCTTGGTTTGCTTGATTGGAAGTCCTAAAAAGAACCCAAGTTCTCCCATCATACTCATCTTAAATTCACTTTTCATCAAATCTACAAACTCATTACACAAATCAGGATTAGTAGCTCCAAACAAAATGTCATCTACGTATATCTAGACCACTAGCAGATCAGTTCCCTTTTCCTGTAACAATAGTGTCTTGTCAACTGAACCTCTCTTATATCCATTTTCTAAAAGAAAACTGGAAAGCCTCTCATTCTGGGAGCTTATTTTAGGCCATAAAGAGCTTTGTCAAGTTTAAAAACATGGTTTGGCAAGTCACTATCCTCAAATCCTGGGGGTTGTTCCACATATACATCTTCTTTCAAATAACCATTAAGAAAGGTTGTCTTAACATCCATTTGAAAGAGTTTGAAGTTCATATGAGCTGCAAAAGCAATTAAAATCCTGATTGCCTCAAACCTGGCTACTGGAGCAAAGGTTTCATCATAATCAATTCCTTCCTGTTGATTAAATAACCCTTGGACCACTAGCCTAACATTGTTCCTGACTATAATACCTACATAGTCCAGTTTGTTCCTGAACACCCTTTTACTTCCAGTAACAGACATGTTTTCCTTCCTAGGTTCAAGATTCCATACTTGATTTCTCTCAAAACGATTGAGTTCATCTTGCATGGCTAGAACCCAATCTGGATCCATTAAAGCAGTCTTATAATCAGTTGGTTCAACATTTGAAAGAAAAGAATAGAAAAAAGTTTTGTAAAGTAGAATTCCTTGTTTGCACCCCTTTGTTAATGTCACTAATGATATGATCAGAGGGATGAGCAAACTTGTACCTGAAAGATTTGTTCATATCAAGGTTTACATTGGTGCCTTCTAATGTTGAACTGGTTCCTGTACTGGTTCCCGTTGTTTCGTTGTTGTTTTGAATAGGTGAACCTGGTTCCATAGTGATCTCAGCTGCATCGTATTCATGTAGGTGAGCCTCTGAGTCACTATATCCTTCTCTTACCTCATGAGCTACTTAATTTTGTGCTTGACCAAAATCTTACTCTCTAGGAGAGTTGTGTGGTGATTTTAGTTCAGTACCTTCTACTTCTTTAGCTCCTGTAAAGTTTAACATGCCAATTTCGAATTCATCATCATCAACCTGCACATGCTTGCTAAACATATTAATTCATCAAACAGAACATGGACATTTTCTTCAACACACAAGGTTCTTTTGTTGAAAACTTTGTATGCCTTGATATGTGAAGAGTATCCAATGAAAACAGCCTCACCACTTCTAGGATCAAATTTGCACAAACTTTATTTACCATTATTATGTACATAGCATTTGCACCAAAAAACGCGTAAGTGTGCAATGTTTTGTTTTCTTCCCCTAAAGAGCTCATAAGGTGTTTTCTTTAGTAAAGGTCTGAACATTACCCTATTTAAAGTATAGGAAGCAGTACTCACAGCTTCAGTCCAGAAGTTTCGAGGTAGTCCACTCTCTAGAAGCATTGTTCTTGCCATTTCTTCTTGAGTGCGGTTTTTCCTTTCACCACTCCATTTTGTTATGGAGTTCTGGGAGCTGAGAAATTGTGAGATACACCATGATCATTACAGTAGGTTATGAAGCTGACATTGTCAAATTCAGAACTATGATTAGACCAGATAGAGACCAGTTGATGATTAATCTTGTTTTGGACCTAGATTTTAAATTCTTCAAATGTTTCATTTTTAAATTTTAGAAATACTGTCAGAGTATAACGAGAGTAATCATCAACTAACACAAACACATAACTATGACCATTTCAACCTTGTACATGCATGGGCCCACACAAGTCCATATGCACAATTTCGAATGGTCTATTGGTGCTTACAATCTTCTTTGGCTGAAAAGAAGACTTGACATGCTTACACTTGGCACATTCATGGTAAATATGATCTGCAATGAACTTAATGTTAGATAAACCTGTAAGTAAGTCCTAAGATCGCTGTTTACTTAGCAAGGAAAAAGTTACATGTCCAAGACTCTTGTGCCACAGCCATTGGTCATCCTCTTTAACATTGAGACAAGTGGAACTGGCCTTAGGAATCAGACTCAAAAAATGTTATGTAAAAATTATTGTGTCAGAACCCCTTACAGAGCAGTTCCTTTGTTTCAGTGTTAACTATGTGACAAAGGTTTGTTTAAAATTCAATATGGTGATGTGAATGTGAGTACAAGTGAGATATCCTATGATACACCAACAGTGGATGAGCCGATTATCCTAATAATAAATCCCATTGGTTTTGTTAAGGATAAATCACAGGTATGGGTGACAATGATTAAGGTTGACATTGTAAATTCTAGTGATGGTGGTGACTTCCTAGCCAACACTATGGATATTGGTCATAAATACCTTGTCACTGGTGGAGTGAGCCATTAGTTAAGTTATGTGAAAGTAACTCTAATTAATGCACTCACAGGATGGATCACAGTGGTGGTTACATGGAACACGTTGGTTTGGTCCATGAGTTTTTCCCATTTCACTTGATAGGGTTTTCTCATTTTGGACATCATTATTTTTAATTCTTGTGGAGTCTTGATCATCATAATTATGCTAAAATACATGGAGGATAGATTCTTGAAGGTTTCTTGATTAAAAGATTGGATCTTGAAGCATTTCTTGAAGTTCTTGAAGAATCTTGAAAAGTTGCGCAAAAATGGACGATCTTCTTGTGGCTGGATTTTTACGAATTTTTGGCAATCTTGGGCAACAAGTTTAGCTCATGATTTTAGTGTAAATTCTGATGATTATCTTGTTTATTAATTATTTAGTTAAGTTGTTAGGATAATTTCTTGATTAGCTAAGTTGTTAGAGTTTGTTAAGCAAGATAAGACCAAGTTGCAGTGATGATGTGGCATTCTTATCTTGTGAGTCATATTGTGTCATGTAAGCTGAATTTCAGCCTTGTTTGTGCGTGTTTTAGTAGTCTAAGGGTCTTAGAAAATTGTTAGGAATTAGTCTTAGGTTGTTATATAAATAACTTGAGGATTCCTTCTAACATACATAAGTTTTACACATTGAATTTTCAATACAATAGTTTCCGAAAAATTGCGCAAGTTTTGGTGAATAAATT
The DNA here is from genome assembly GCA_016808085.1 of Suaeda aralocaspica. Taxonomy (NCBI): domain Eukaryota; kingdom Viridiplantae; phylum Streptophyta; class Magnoliopsida; order Caryophyllales; family Amaranthaceae; genus Suaeda; species Suaeda aralocaspica. The sequence continues at coordinate 24,117 of PYUH01004038.1, read as the reverse complement.
TGTTCGAATTTTTGTTCATAAATTTGTAAGTCAAGAGTGATAAACAAATTTAGATCCTAATTAATTAATTACAGGAGTGTATTAATTAATCAATCTTCAATTAAATTAATCTAGGTGTGGAGATTTAATTGGCAAAACGTGAGTTTAGAGTGATATTTGAGAGTACCACTTAAAATCCACATCACATGGTTTTCTTTGTCACATAGCTGAGATATGCTCAAGAGGTTATGTTTCAAACCTTCAACAAAGTGTACATTATCAATTGCTTGAGAAAGTGTCTTACCAACTTTAGCTATACCCTTGATCAAACCTTTACTATAATCTCCAAAGGTGACACTTCCTCCTTCATAGGCTACGAGTGAAAGAAACTAACTTTTATCTCCTGACATGTGTCTTGAGCAACCACTGTCCAAATACCAATATGTCTTTCCTTTCACTCTAACCTGCACAAACAAATCAAGGTTTAGTTTTAGAAACCTAGATTTTCTTGGGTTCCTTGTTACTGGGAACTGGTTTGATACTATCCTTCCTAACCCAGATTTGTTTTAAATTTGTCTTTCTTGTTTTATCATGTTTTCCATTTTTAGACAAATTATGTGTATGACTCTTTTGATTATGAACCTTTTAAACGTGAGACTGATTTCTCTTATCATGTTTTTCTTAGTCCAATAAGTTTCAATAACATGTCCATTCTTACCACAATAGGTACATACATGCATAGCTTTTGCAAAAACATAGTTGCCTCTCTTGAATTCAGAAATCTAAGTCTCATCTCTTCACAACTTTTGGGGCTGTTGAGAACTACTTTCAAAATACCCTAATCCAAACCTCATAGAATTACCAGATTGTGAGGTCAAGATATTTAGAGTACTTTGAGCATTGAGCAACCTGTTCATCTGTCTTTGGCAGTCACTCAAATTTTGTTCCTTGATTTCAAGTTTCTTAAGCTGAGCTACATCTGTCTGTGTATTCTTGCCTTTCTTTAGTTGAAATATTTCAGCTTGAAGATCACAAATTTTAGTTTCATATTCTGAATATAAAAATTCAATATCAACACCCTGATTGTCTGAAGCAACTTCAGGATTTATATCTTTCTATAACTCAGATATTTCAGCTTGTAAATCACATATCTTATCCACATATTTCAAACATAAGTTATTAATATTAACACTAGAACCACTTGTGCTAGCAAGAGAAGTTTTCAAATCTACATACTCTTTAAACAATTCTTCCACATCATCTACCGTATAATTATAAGCTAAAATCAAGTAAGAATGTTCTCGGGTGAGGGATTTCTGTTTAATAAATTCAAAATTTACACCTTCAACTTCTGCCTCCTAAAGCTTACTAAAACCTCTTTCATTATTTTGGTAAAAATCTGTTTTTGAAAAAGCAGATTGAGGTTTTTGCATCTCAAGTTCTATATTCTTCTACTCCATATTTATTTCAAGCTCTAAAATTTTTTCTTTCAGTTCTGTACAAATAAGTTCAAGCTCGGCAGAACGGCACTCACTAAGGTCTACATTTCGAGTTACTTCTCTTAGCTTCTTTTTGTTAGCCTTATAATCAGTGTTGCCTTTAACATTTTGTTCAATAGCAGAATCTATCAAACTTAGTAACTCATCACTATCACAATATCTAATTTGTTCTTATATAAGAAATAGTTAGCTATTCTTCATCAGAAGAGTTGCTTCCTTCCATGAGACACAATGTCCCTTCTTTCCTGAACTTGTCTGCCTCTGGTCCACTTCTCCAAACAGTGCAGTCACACAAACTAGAGTTTCATCCTCCTCACATAATCTCCCCAGGCAGCAAGTATGGCTCTCTTTGTCATCTTTTTCTCCATTGGTCCTCCCTTGTCAGTCTTCCATGTCGGGCAATCCTTGATCATATGTCCAGTTTCCCCACATTTGAAGCAACCAATGATGGTACCGGTCTTCTTTGTGTTGCCTTCGTTCTTCTAGGATTTTCCCTTATATTGAGATCTGAGGCTTCTTTCAAACCTTCTTGCCATGAGACCTATAACATCCAGATCTTCTTCATTTTCTTCTCCCTTCAAGTGCAGCCCTTGACTTTTGGTTGTACATTCCTCCTTTGTGCTTACTAACATCTCATGAGTCATTAATGACCCAATAAGTTGTTCTACAAAAAAAGTGGATAGATCCTTGGGTTCTTGAATTGCAATTACCTTAGGTAGCCATTTACCTATCAAGCTTCTCAAAATTTTCCTAACCAAATCTTCACTGGTGAAACTTTTGCCAAGAGATTTTAGTTCATTAATAATTCACATAAAACGAGTATACATATCTTTTATATTTTCATCTCGATTCATATCAAAAGTTTCATATTTAGACATAAGCATATCAACATTAGATCTCCTGACTCCACTAGTGCCTTCATAGGCTAACTCTAGAGTTTCCCATATTTCATTAGCAGTAGAGCATGCTAAAATATGACTTACCTCATTATCAGCAATACCTTGTTGAAGAAGTGACATAGCCTTCGCGTTCTTCTCCAGTGTCTTCAGATTTGTGCTATTGTATTCACTCTCCTTCTCTGTTCCATCAGTGTTGTTAGCCACATTCTTTGGTCCATTTTTTATTATCATCCAGCACTCATAGTCAGTATCAATGACAAAATTCTGCATGCAGTTCTTCCACCAGGGATAATTTGTTCCATTAAATTTTGGCAGCCTTGATCCAGAATTCTCACTCATCATCTCTTGAGTATTCATCTTTTCTTCCTTCTCTAGGTGTTACCCTTTCAAGAAGTTAGGCTCTTATACCAATTAAAAGTGCAAGTGACACTCAAGAGGGGGGATGAATTGAGTGTTATAAGATTGTTGTAAATTTTTCGATTGGTTATAAGAACAATTAAGAAAAAAGTTCTCAAGCAGCGGAAACAAAATGCAATAAAATAAACAACACCAAGAATTAAAGAGGTTCCACTTCTAACAAGTCTACGTCCTCCACTCACTCACTCTTTTTATTAATCAACTCAGAATAACAATAAGAATTACACTCAATCAATTATGCACCTATGCACGATACGATTCCCCAACTTCCACCTATGGAAGTTTGACTCAACCTTCAACTGCAAAGGTTCAAATGAAGATGATCCCAGATCAACTTCCCCAGCAAACTGAACTCACAGAATGCTCAAATTAAAACACTTTGTATCTCAATAATAATTAGCCTAAACGCTTACAAAAGTGAGAATATAAAAACCTTAATGTGGTAGTAGGGTTTATGCTGAGACTTTGAGAGAGAACTTTTGCAAATCTATGTTCTTTAGTTTTTTGTTCGTGCATAAGTATCTTCGTTTGTATGCTAGCAGATCTCCTTATATAAGCCTTTGGCTAGTATGTTATGCAATATTGTAAGAGAATATTTTCCTTAGAATAATGGAAATAATTCCACGGAAAATATTCTCACTCATTTTATTTCAGATCAAATAAAATCAGTACAATATCATATAACACACTTGCCATACTTAAGAATATCTACCTTGCATAACAATCCAAGCATCAGCATAATTTTCGAAAACAATTTTGCACAGAAAGAAACTTTGAGGACTGGTTAAGCACTGTTCCCAGATTGTTCTAGTCAGCCAAGTTTACTTATAATTATGTATGACAAGTAACTTAGGTTCCTTGTCATCCATAATTAGTTCATCTCTCTAATCTCAACCTTTATAGTGCATCTATAAACCTTCATACCACGTACGTTGCATCTAAGGCTTAAGAGTATGACTCTATGAGCTTGGTCTTCATGCAAACTTCAAGACTTAATTTCATGAGCTTCATCTTCTCATCCATTTAACTTGTTTCTTTAGTACCTGCACATGCAAACAGAAACTTGCATACAATACAATAGTTCAATGTAGTTTGTTGATGAGGCTATCGCACACCTATCAAAAATAAACCAAACGACACTAACTAATGCAGCTAGGGAAGTAAGGATCGAATCCTCAGGGAAGCAATTGAACCCTATTAGTTCTAAAAAGCTTAAACCGTACAAAGGGCCTTGGTTGAGAAACGTTGATTTACTAAATGACTACTAATTAACTACTAATCAATTACGGGAAATGCCGAAGATTAAAACCAATAAATTAAGCCTAGGGTTATTCGGGTCACCAAGAACAACTAATGGATTAACTAACGAAGATCGTTCAATCTCACAATTATCATCAAATTAGGGCTCACTAATTCTCTCGAATTTAGACTCCCTCGAAACTCATCTAGCGGCTCTCGCTCATGCCTAGACTAATTCCTCCTATTATTCAGTGGTCTTATTGTGATATTTTTACCTCTCGGCATCAAATTTAACAATTACCAAAATTATAACTAAATCTGCCCACAATTCAATTGTAAACGAAAAACCCAATAATAGGAATTTGACTACTAATTGCGGAATTGAAACAATCTAATTTAATTAGTCCATTAATTAGTCAAGGTTTCCCTAACCCTAGAAATTTGACTACTCACTCATGAATATGAAAAACAAAGCAAGCATAATTATAGAATTCATAATTAAATTCATGAAGTAATTAACAATTAAACTAATTAACATCAACAACTAAACTAAATTAATTAAACTAAAGAAACTAAAAAGCATAAATTAAACTAAGTAAAAAGAATAAAAGCAAAAGAATTACCAAATTGAAGAACAAATTGAAGAATTTGAATTGAATTGAAAATTATTATTAAGAACAAAACCCTAACTCCCAAATTAATTTTTAGAGAGAAAAAGTGCTTAAAAATAAAACCTAAGAGTCTAATTCTAAATTATGAAAGGCATACGGTTCTTTTGCCTAAAAAGTCGTGCCTTTAGTACCCAAAATTGGGCTTACAAAGTCAAAGTACGATGAAAATAAAAGAAAAAGAAAAGTTCCGGAAATACGCTGATGCGGGCGCATAGGAGATTTATGCACCCGCATCAACCTCCCAGAATGCCTTTTCAGGTAATTTTCTCTTTAAATGTGGGCGCATGTCACTTTTATGCGGGCGCATAGAGTCCTCAGAAGCTTATTTTTTTCCTTTTCTTCTTGTTTCTTCATAATCTCTTCAAGACTTGTTTCCATAGCTTTTTGGCACGCACTCCCGTGTATATATCATTCTTATTCCGTCCAAGCTTCTCAGCTTCGTTCCGAACCTCGGTTTTCGTGCTCCTGAAATTACAAAACACACCAAAACCGAGCATAACAACCGCAAACGATAAAATCAAACTAAAAAGCTCTAAAATTCCCGGAAATTAATCAAACTGGGCGAAACACTTTGAATTAGCTAAAGAACATCAAATGAGCTAAAACAAAGCCAGCATCACAACTATTAGGCACAAAATTGGCCCGAAACAAGGGGAAAAACACAATAAAAGCCGCACATATCAAATTCCCCCAAGCCAAGCCTTTGCTCGTCCCGAGCAAAGATAACGAAATGACTTTCACCCCATAAAAACATATGCATCACAACTCAAGGATCCTTCCGAGTTTACTAAGATCAAAGCAAGTCAAATGCTACACATTCCTAAGCAAAAGTCAAACAAAGCCAACCAAGCAAGTTTAATGGATCGATGACTAGAATAGCTCACGGGTTGTCACTCCACACAATTGAGCATCTAACAATGTAGCTCACCCTCACCACCCAACCATAAGGATATGGAATACAAATGCAATAAAGTGTTTAAATGCAAGTTTTGAGGAACCAAAATCCACATCTCACACCTCATGCAAGTGTTTAAAGGTATACTCAATCCTAAAGTCGACTCGAAATGCAATTAATACTCTACGACCTTTTCAAAAGACTCTTCCACAATCAACCAAAGCATGCACATGAAGATCAAAGAGGACTTTATAAGGTTGTAATGTAGGGCTAGGGTGAAGAGTAAGATAAATTTGGGATAATATGGCTGAAATGCGGGGTATACACATATAAAACATCGGAGACTCACCAACATATCATACAATAATATCAATGTCTCCCATCATCCAATTCCAGCCAAATCAAACCAAACTTTTAAATTTTCATTCACTTCACACCTTTATTTTCATTCAAAGCACAAATATAAACCAAATTCAAGCTTTTCATTCATCCACTTCAATTTCAACTTGTTTTTCTTCCTTTTTTCAAATTTTTTTTCTTTCTTTTTTTTCTTTCCATTTCATTGCTTTTTTTCTCTTTTTTTTCTTTTTTTTTCATTTCACTTCAGTTTTACGACTCTTAATAGTTAGCCATTAAGACCAAACCATCACACGTACATAACTGGACTCCAAATCACATTTACAAACCAACACATTGTGTTTTAAAACACAATTCCAGTCATTGGTACGCAGAGCCTTAATGTGAAACTTATAGAACCTCCTGCACATCAAAAATTCACAATTTCACCTAATCCTCCAAATACACCATCTCAACAGTCAACAACCACAACAAACCACAATATGACTCCCCCAAGCCAAGATTGGGCATACAATATGTCATCAAACATCAAGGCCAAAAAGGGTTGTAATGCCGTAAAATTTTGTGAGGGATATAGGCTTAAGAAAACACAGGATCAAGAGGAAAATGTGTTCAGCATGAAAATCCTAATAATGTACCTGAAAGCTCTAAAAAAAATTGAATGCCTCTTATCATGCGCAACATGCAACAAAACCTCAATTAAAAGCTACTCAAGTCCAATGGCAAACCCAAGATCATAAATGCACCAGGAACTGAGCACACATGAAAATAATACAATTTAATATAGCCTATAAGATCAAAAGTGGCTCAAATCCTCCCGCTAACACAGTTCAAGTCCAAGACCCAAGCAAGGTTAGACAGAGTTGACAAATACAAGGAATGCTAGCAATTTAAGACAAAGTCATGCTTGGCAAATCACATAGGTAAACTCATCCGAATACAAGCATCATGAAGTTTTCAAATGTTTAAGCACATGGGTACATGAAAAGTCAAATCTCATAAACAACACAAGTCGGGACGAGCGGCTAGCCATTCACAATAAGAACTCTCTTTCTAAAACTAAACTACACTAAACTAAGAAAGCAGTACATTTTTTTTTATCACATGTAAACTCATGTCCGTAATGGACGGTAAAAACCATGCAACAGTCCTACAAAAGCAGTAAAAACTACACTAGAAAGCAATAAAAGTTATACTAAGAAAGCAAATAAAACATACCTCCCCCAAGCCGGACTCAGCAATGTCCTCAGTGCTGAAGGGAGTAAAGTAAGAGGGAAAAGAGACGGTGGAGGGATTTAGGGAGTCATAGGGGTATATAATGATGTATATGGGTAAGAGGAAGAAGTTGTGCAAGGATAAAAAAGAGGCATGGGTGGTAAATGCTATTGCATGTAGCATACACGGATTGAAATTTGACCACCCCTCACTCTTTCGACAATATCACACAAAGTATAATTTGGATTAATCTGATTCCTATTTAATTGAAAAGTACACTCATAGAGCTTTCCAACGGTAGGTCATACGTCTCGTGGAACGTCCTAGAGAAAAAGTTATGACCGTTTAAAAATGACGTTCTTGCGCAGATGCGGGCGGGAAAAAAAATCTGGACTTCTGGAGGTCTGATGCGGGCGCATAAAATTCCCATGCGTCCGTATCAACCATCTTCACTAAATTTTCTAGACTTATGGGGGTCAGATGCGGGCGCATAAAACCCCCATGCGTCCGCATCTACCCTGTTTCACACCGATCACTTTGTTTTCTTTTCTTTGACACTTAACAAATTTTCACTTTCTCTTTTTCACTCACCTTTACCTTTACTGAGACTTTAGACTTCGGAATTCTACCGAAAACCCCTAGTTACTCAATTATACCTAAAAACACACAAAACACACGAACACAAACTAACTAAAAATTACAAAAATAAACTAAAACACACCAAGAACACAAAAAGAGTTAAAAAGGGATAAAAAGCTCGGGTTGCCTCCCGAGAAGCGCTTGTTTAGGGTCATTAGCTTGACCATGTTACCTCATAGCTGATGGAGGATCGAAGAGTGAACGTGAACCACATTTAGTTAAATAATCAAAGCAATTAGGAGTTATTGGTTGCTCAACNGAATTATTGGTTGCTCAAATGCTTCACGTTCTTTGTTAAAAACCTCATCATTTTTCGTATTCATATTACAAGCATGAGAAGATTGTTTTCGAGGTTTCCGACGTTTCTTGGGACGGGATTTCCTTTTCTTTTGATCCTGACATAGCTTGTTATTAACACTATCTTCATCACCTGCAATAGAATCCAAACACGCAGGGGCCTCGAGAAGATCCTTATTAGAGGATCGACGCAAGCCATTAAGAACAATTTCATTAACAGTATAAATTGCATGACATGATTGTTCTATCATAGGATTTTTCAATGCACTATCAAGGTTAAAGGTAACCTTGTCATCACCTACAGAAAAAGTCAAATTTCCATTCTTTACATCGATAACAGCTCCTGCAGTATGTAAGAATGATCTACCAAGTATAATCGGAATATGAGCATCCTCATCCATATCTAACACAACAAAATCAACAGGAATAAAGAATGTCCCGACTCTCAACAGGACATCCTCTAAAATACCTTTAGGGTACTTCATTGTCCTATCTGCCATCTGCAAGGTAATGTTAGTAACCTTCAAAGCACCCATATCAAGCTTTTTGCAAATAGACAAAGGCATGACACTAACACTAGCCCCTAAATCACATAAAGCTTTATCAATAAACAGGGGGCCAATGTTACAAGGAATAGGAAAACTTCCCGGGTCCTTCAGCTTAGGTGAGGACTTGTTTTGCAAAATGCACTGCCTCCGTAAGTGCTACGGTCTCCACCACACTCAACTCACGTTTCCTGCTCAAATGTCTTTCAAAAACTTAGTGTAAGTAGGAATTGAGTTATCAAATCAGTAAAAAGCACGGTAACTTGCAAAAATTCTTAACAATAGCTAAAAATTTACTGAAATGATTATCGTTCTTACTCCTGGTAACCCTGTTCGGAAAGGGCAACCTAACCTGTGACCTCGGGATAGTATCAATCGATGTGTCATCTACCTTCTCCTTAGGTGCTTCAGCCTCCTTATCTGGAACTGTATCTAAATCTTCAATCACCACATCTCTGGTCTTCTCAGCTCCACCTGAAACATCAGAATTAACATCATCAGTAGGCATTTTCGGGCCTTCATAAGCAGCTCCACTCCTCAAGGTGATGGCATTGACATGGTCCCTCGGGGGATTCCGTGATGCCTGTGATACTAGAGGTGTAGGTTGTGATGAAAGGTGGCCTGGTTGCCTTTGAGCAGTTGATTGTGCAACCTAAGCTATCTGAGTTTCCAAGTGCTTGTTATGAGCCTGCATCGCCTCCATATTTTTCTGCATTTGCAACATCATATTCTTCAACTCTGAGATTTCTCCACTAGGTTGAGGTGGCATTGGCGGTGCTGGTAGTGGTGGTCTGCTAAAACCTGGTGGGTGTGGTGGTACATATCTCTGCATTTGCTGGGGTGGCTGCTGAGGTGGCATGGCTTGCTGAGGATTCTGGACATTGCTGTTGTTCTTGTAGGAAAAGTATGGGTGATCCTTCCAGCCCGGATTGTATGTGTTAGAATATGGATTGTTCTTGTAAGCTTGAAAGGCACACACTTGCTCTACTGAACTGGTACATGATTGGGAACTATGACCGAACGAACCACTGGAATCACCAAAAGGATCAGTACATCCCGAAAGTGCAGCTACAGGTGATGGTGGGGGAGCTGTAGTACCAATCTTGTCGAGCTTTTGACTTATGGCATTGATCTGTGCAGCTAAACTCTCATACTTATCATCAACTACATGTTTCCCACCCTTCTTGGAATGCCCTCTAAGGTTACCAAACTGTGAATTATGAGTGGCAATTTCATCAATCAGTTCATATGCAGCGTTGAACTCCTGGTTCATAAATCGTTCATTCGCAGCAGAATCCAACAAAGCTCTACTCTCATTACCCAACCCATTGTAGAATGACTGAACTAGAAACCATTTCTCAAGCCCATGATGAGGACACATTCTCAATAACTCCTTAAACCGTTCCCAAGCATCATATAGTGACTCATCTGTCTCCTGATTGAAGTTAGTAATTTGGCTCCTCAATAAAGCAGTTCTCTATGGTGGGTAGTATTTCCTCTGAAAAGCAAGAGCTAAATCCTCCCAACAATTAATGATGTCCATATTGAGATCATTCAACCAGGTTCTTGCCTTGTCTTTCAACGAAAATGGGAACATTCGCCTCCTAATGTAGTCCTTAGAAATGTTCATTTGCTTGATAGTATCACAGTATTGAAGGAGATTCTGTAAGTGTAAGTTCAGTTCCTCCTTCAATGTCCCTGAAAAATGATTTCGTTCAACCATATTCACATGACCGGTTTTAGTTCAAAGTTAGCAGCATCGGTATCAGGTACTGAATAACCTCCAGCCATAGACTCCGTACTAGGCAAGGAATAGTCTCTCAATGAACGGGCCGCAGGTGGCGGTGGTGGAGGTGGTGGTCCTCTACCTTGTCCTTCTCCTTCGGCAGCCATTTCAACCTCTAAATACCCTTCAAACAGCGGATTAAAGGTGAACTCGAAAAACTCAGACAAGTCAGAAACAATTTCCTCCACAAACCGGGGAAGAAAAATTCGGCGTCTACTACGTCTCAACCGCTTCAAAAATACTCGCTCGGGCTCAGGGAAAATGAAAGTATCAGGCTCGTGGTCATTTTGCATAAACCTATGAACCTGTACAGAATAGAAACTCCGAGCAAAGATAAAAAAACAGCCCGAAAGAACTGAACAGTTCTTTGAGACTAAGAAAAATAAAAATAAAACAATATAAACCCGACTAATAGAATTAAAAATTGCCTCCCCGGCAACGGCACCAAAATTTGATGAGGCTATCGCACACCTATCAAAAATAAACCAAACGACACTAACTAATGCAGCTAGGGAAGTAAGGATCGAATCCTCAGGGAAGCAATTGAACCCTATTAGTTCTAAAAAGCTTAAACCGTACAAAGGGCCTTGGTTGAGAAACGTTGATTTACTAAATGACTACTAATTAACTACTAATCAATTACGGGAAATGCCGAAGATTAAAACCAATAAATTAAGCCTAGGGTTATTCGGGTCACCAAGAACAACTAATGGATTAACTAACAAAGATCGTTCAATCTCACAATTATCATCAAATTAGGGCTCACTAATTCTCTCGAATTTAGACTCCCTCGAAACTCATCTAGCGGCTCTCACTCATGCCTAGACTAATTCCGCCTATTATTCAGTGGTCTTACTATGGTATTTTTACCTCTCAGCATCAAATTCAACAATTATCAAAATTACAACTAAATCTGCGCACAATTCAATTGTAAACGAAAAACCCAATAATAGGAATTTGACTACTAATTGCGGAATTGAAACAATCTAATTTAATTAGTCCATTAATTAGTCAAGGTTTCCCTAACCCTAGAAATTTGACTACTCACTCATGAATATGAAAAACAAAGCAAGCATAATTATAGAATTCATAATTAAATTCATGAAGTAATTAACAATTAATGTAATTAACATCAACAACTAAACTAAATTAATTAAACTAAAGAAACTAAAAAGCATAAATTAAACTAAGTAAAAAGAATAAAAGCAAAAGAATTACCAAATTGAAGCACAAATGGAAGAACTTGAATTGAATTGAAAATTATTGTTGAGAACAAAACCCTAACTCCCAAATTAATTTTTAGAGAGAAAAATTGCTTAAAAATAAAACCTAAGAGTCTAATTCTAAATGATGAAAGGCATAAGGTTCTTTTGCCTAGAAAGTCGTGCCTTTAGTACCCAAAATTGGGCTTACAAAGTCAAAGTATGAAGAAAATAAAAGAAAAAGAAAAGTTCCGGAAATACGCTGATGCTGGCGCATAGGAGATTTATGCGCCCGCATCAACCTCCCAGAATGCCTTTTCAGCTAATTTTCTCTTTAAATGCGGGCGCATGTCACTTTTATGCGGGCGCATAGAGTCCTCAAAAGCTTATTTTTTTCCTTTTCTTCTTATTTCTTCATAATCTCTTCAAGACTTGTTTCCATAGCTTTTTGGCACGCACTCCCGTGCATATATCATTCTTATTCCGTCCAAGCTTCTCAGCTTCGTTCCGAACCTCGGTTTCCGTGCTCCTGAAATTACAAAACACCCCAAAACCGAGCATAGCAACCTCAAACGATAATATCAAACTAAAAAGCTCTAAAATTCCCGGAAATCAATCAAACTTGGCGAAACACTTCGAATTAGCTAAAGAACATCAAATGAGCTAAAACCAAGCCAGCATCACAACTATTAGGCAGAAAATTGGCCCGAAACAAGGGGAAAAACACAATGAAAACCACACATATCATTTGTCATCATTCAAAACATAAGCTAGGAACTCAACACTACTACAACCAGATTAAGATGGATGATGAAGACATGGAAAAGACGACTTTCACTACTCCATGGGGGTTATATTGTTACACAATCATGCTATTTGGTCTAAAGAATGCCAGGGCTACATACAACGCGCCGCAACTACACTACTTCACGATATGATACACAAGGAATTGAAGTAGAAGTATACGTAGACGACATGATAGAGAAAACCAAGGAAAGGAGCGAACATACCCTTGCCTTGAGAAAGTTCTTCGAAAGAATCCGAAGATTCAATATGAGACTTAATCCTCAAAATTGTGCCTTCAAAGTCGCTTCCGAAAAGCTTCTGGGTCACATGGTTAGTGCTAGAGGCATTAAAATCGATCCCACTAAAATCAAAGCCATCATCTCCTTGAAACCACCAAACACCGAAAAAGAAATTCGGGGATTCTTAGGGACGCTTCAGTACATAAGTAGATTCATTGTCAAACTCACCATGGTATGCGAACCCATCTTCAGTAAACTAAAGAAAGATGCTCCAAAAGAATGGGACAATGACTGCCAACAAGCTTTCGACAAAATCAAAGAATATCTCATGACTCCGCCTGTCTTGGTACCTCCGACACCGGCCATCCTTTAAGACTCTACTTGATCGTTACTAAAACCTCTGCAGGAGCCATGCTAGCACAAGAAGTCGATGGAAAAGAAAATGCTATCTACTACTTAAGCAAGAAATTTCTACAATATGAAGAAAGATATTCCAACATCGAGAAATTATGCTTGGCGTTAGTATGGTCTACCAAAAAGTTAAGGCACTATTTACTAACTCACATTGTTCACATAGTTAGTAAAGGTGATCCCCTTAAATATCTCTTCACTAAGCCTGCAGTAACCGCACGAATATCAAGATGGATGATCATGTTTTCCGAATTTGACCTTAAGTTCGTGTCACAAAAATCCATAAAAGGAAGTATAGTATCTGAATTCTTAGCAAACTCTCCAGACGAACCTTGACCTGAGGATTATGAATTTCCTAAAGAGGAATAGATGATGTCCGAAGAAGAAAGTTGGTCCTTGTATTGTGATGGTGCCTCCAACAAACAAGGGTGTGGGATCGGTGTTTTGCTAGTTTCGCCCAAAGAGGAGCATACGCTCATATCGGTAAAATTAGAATTTGATGTAACCAATAACGCTGCCGAATACGAAGCATGCATCATAGGGCTCAGCTCGAGGCTGTTGTACCCTTGAAAGTTCAAAAGCTATGGGTCTATGGACATTCTTCTTTAATCATCAACCAAATCTCCGGAAGATGGAAAGTTAGAAGTGAGAGCCTAGTTACGTATCAAGCTCATTTGGAACGAATTGCCTCTCAAATGGAAGACATCGAATACACTTACTTAACGAGGGAGGACAATCAGTTTGCTGACACTTTGGCTAAGTTGGCATCTACGATTCGCTTTCCAAATTCTTTGACAAAAATGCCCTTGGTGGTCGAAAGAAGAAAGGAACCAGCCTAGGTGTGCATAGTTTAGGAAGACAATGAGTTGAATGACCTCACAAATGAGGAACCTTGGTATAGTGACATCAAGAACTACTTACAAAACCAGCAATATCCCATTGATGCGTCGAAGAAAGAGCAACACGCTCTAAGACTCCTAGCTTCTCAATACATCATTCGAAGAGGAGATTTGTATAAAAGGCATTACAATGGCTTACACCATTATTGTGTGGACAATAAAGAGGCTCAACAGGTCATGGATCAAGTACATTCAGGGGAATATGTGGAGCTCATATGAACGCTCGAATGCTAACCTCTAAAATTATCAAGCAAGGGTAATATTGGACTACAATGGAGGATGATTGTAATAGATATGTAAGACATTGCGACAAGTGTCAGAAGTATGTAAATCCTCAACATATACCTCCATCGCTGCTGCACTCCCTATCATCTCCATGGTCGTTCTCAACATGGGGGATTGACATAATTGGAAAGGTGGTCATGGAGGTCACGAGTTCATATTGTTAGCAATCAACTACATCACTAAATGGGTGGAACTCGCTCCATATAGTGTGTTACAAGCCAAACATGTGGCACAATTCATTGACATTAAAATAATATGCCGACATGGGGTCCCGCATGAAATCATCAGTGATAATGGAACTCATTTTCAAGGTGACAAGGAACTTCTCACAAAGTATAAAATCCAGCAACGGAAGTCGTCTCCGTATCGACCTCAAACGAATGGAGCAGGTTAAGCAACAAACAAAAATGTCAAGACAATTCTATCCAAAATAACTGAAAACTACAGAGATTGGCCACTCAAGTTTCCCTTCGCCTTATGGGGGTACAGAACATCCATTAGGACTACCACGGGAGTAACCCCTTTTTCCTTAGTCTATGGGATGAAAGTCGTATAGCCTATCGAACTTGAAATTCCCTCATTAAGAATAGTGTTAGAAAGTGAACTTTATGAAGCCGAATAGGTATGGGGTCGGTACGACACTCTGATCCTCCTAGATGAGAAATGCTTGAAAGCCTTGAGTCACGTCCAAGTCTACCAAAAGAGGATTGAAAGACATTCCGACAAATATGTTAAATATAGGAAAATCAAGGAAGGTGATTTAGTCCTCAAAACACTGCGAAAAACCGCCAGGGATCCTCGAGGGAAGTTTCGCCCGAAATGGGCTGGGCCCTATATTGTCAAGAAAATACCCCCCGAAGGTGCAGTTGAACTAATGGATATGAATGGTGACAGCTTCTATAATCTCACCAACCTGGATCAACTGAAGAAGTACTGTGTCTAAGCAAAGCTACTCGAACTACGTTTGGCCTGATTCCGAAAGGATACGTAGGCAGCCTCGACCTGAGGTTCCGCCCATTTAAAAATAAAACCCCTCACTCCTCTAAGGCATTTTAATGGCCTGCCGAAGTAAACATGTACTATGTTTATCTTCATTCCAAAGAAAAAAAATTGTTGTACTTTGGCCATGAAATGAAATGAATGATTTGATTATTTAAACATTATTGCTTACATAAACATGGCACGCAAGCCTTATTCATCAAAATAATAAAAACTAGGTTTGTGAAAAAATAAAGCAATCTTCTTACTTAGATTTAGGTTCCTTCTCCTTGTCCTCTGTAGTCTTAGAAGATTGTCCAACTTTAATTGACTTCTTAGGCACCCACTGCTTCTTTCCTGGGGCCTTAGCCACTATCTCATTCCCTTTACCTCCCACAGTACATTCTTCTTTAGATTTATTCCTCTTAAGAGCAGCTTCGATCTTAAAAGGAGGAAGCTTCTCAAGACTTTGCCATACAGGCACCTTCCTAGGACCTAGCCTATCCTTAATAGAAGTGACCTTGGGCTTCTCTTTGACTCTGTTTTTAGCATATTCATGATCTCTCCTTTCGTCTTTACGGGCCTCTACACGAATAGAAATGGACTCTGCATTCATCTAAATGAAGTAATGCTTCGATACCTTTTCATAGCATTCTGACAATGGAGTCATAGAAATCTTCACCCTCTTCATCTATTTATTTTCCCAATTCTTGGCAATACCGAGCAACATAGGCTTCTCTTCGAGCCTCACGATATTATGATCCAGGATTACCTGTTGGGTGCCAAATTGCCTCATCACTCGAGTAGGGCAGTAGAAGGTCAGAGTTATCAAGCCAGCCACACAGACTTAAGGTGTCTCGTCTGTATATACAATGGTTTTGATCCTCCACCACGAAACAGTCCAACGAACGTTCATCTTCGTATCAGCAAGGGTCAACAACCATCCATGTAAGGTAGAGTGATGATACCGACGGCGTCGCCCATACAAGTTCCTTAGAGTATAGGTAAGAATGTTCAATGGAGGCTCCATTAAATTCAGATGATCCATAAGCCACACCTGCACAGGAAATATCAGGAATGTAGAATATTTCGAAGGGGATAGTCGGTCAAGGGGGCTTCATGATCCCTCTTCAGACGATCAAGAGTCAGAAACAACATCCCTGTGCATAGTGGCGTAGGGGTACTTCATTCTCCGAATTGCTCAACAATGGTAATCAAAGCAGCATAACCAATCGAGGTTTCACCATTAGAAATCTTGCGAATATGCAAATCAGCAAAGCTCGCCACTTATACCTCTTCTGGGCTATTTCGGCAGTCCTAAAATAATCAATCAGGGAAACCAAGTCTATTTTCCTACCATGAACTACCTTCTCCATAACATATGCATCAAGATTCAGATAACGCTCCAAAATTTGAAAAAAGTAATCTTTTGTAGTGGGAAATCAGGGCAAACCATCACAAGACAATCCCGCTTATTCCAGCTAATTCTTCACGCAACGGGGTCACCTCTCTCTCGCAAAATATGAAGCTATGGGTGTTTATATTCCAAAATCTAACAGCAGCATATATAAGATTAATGTCGAGTTGAGCATACCTGGCCTCAAGGTGATCAGCGAGGAAAGCTTATAGTCCTTCAGCAAATCTTTCTCCTCCGGATTCAGCGACAAGAGCCTTTCGCCACAAGCAACTTTAAAATTAACAAAGTGCCAAAATCGTGTCTTAATTAACAAAGTGCCCCAGAAAGTCAAGTCAGGTCAAACAACACAGAAGACAACAAAGCAACTTTCTACAACATCCTCACGTTTCCTTGCGGCCAAGCTAAGTCTAAAGCGGAAATGTTTGGATCGTCAGACGATCAAACTTAGTCTTAATAAACGACGTATCTCCGGATGGTACAGACACCTTTCCCGGAACTTTACATATGACTGGATGGTACAGTCGCCTTTTTGGAACCTCCTATACTATCACGCAGCATCTTAAGGAAACCTTTCCCCATTCTCAAGAAACGTAGCACTTTCTGAGGATGTATCATCTTGGTGCAAGTAAAACTAGCCTTTATTTTGCAACTACCAAGTACTTTGGCTTTTGTTTTACGAGACTAGTCGTCTTTACAAACTAAGTCAAAGTGGGGGCTATAGACAGCTTTTTTTGGTCCCACCTAATGGCCGATGATTATCGTTTACCACGTCGCAATAATGTTCGATTCTTGAAAGTCAAGTGCTAGAAAGTTAATAATTGAATAAAACCATTGTCGATAGGGTTTAACCGATGACGAGTTAAAGGTCGAAGTTGTAATCCCGCGCATTTTTAAGACTTTATATTATATTTTTATACGATTATAATATATAGTTTTATGAATTTCGGAAAATAAAGTCTATTTATATTTTATGGCTTAAAATAATTTATTTTACAAAAGGTTTTATTAGAAATAGTAATTATTTTTAAAGGAGGTTTTGAGTATTTAAATTTAATTTTCAAAAATAGCAAAAATAATTATGGGTTTTATTTTAATTATTTTCGGACCATATTAGGCCCAAAATGGGGTATTTTCGGTTTTCCAAGGCCCATAAATATTTTTATGGCCAAAATTATTTTCTAAATTATTTATTTTAACTACCTAGATATTTTGTATCTTTTAGTTAGGATAAATTTCAGATTTTACAAAAGATAAACATATCCAAAATTATCTAAACATTTAGACTTATCCAAAAAAAAAAAAAATCAAAACTATCTTTTTCACTTTGATTTGGCCCAAATTCCTTAAGGCATATACTATATATAGCTCTGGTTCATCAAATTTACTCTTTTAAAACCCTTCCAAAAATCAGAAAAAAAAAAAAGAAAAACAAAAAAAAAGAAAGAAAAACCGCAGCCCAAAAACCGCAGCAAAGTACACAAACATAAAAAAAAATAAAACTGCAGTTTTCCTCTTCGTGGAACCAATTGAGCCACCACCACAACCACCACACTTCACATCTGCCGCCACAACCACCACCACGTGACAGCCCTTGCTGCACTCTACCACCAGGTACCAAGATCCGCCACCCATGCAGCCACCAAGGTGGCCAAAAACCACCTCAAAGTAGCCCTCAAGTCAAGGTGGAGATTTGTTATTTTGTGACTTCAAATCATCATTGATTTTTAAAAAATGTTTCCTAAATTCATATTGATTTATGAATACTTCCTAAATCCTATATTTGTTAAGACGGCTAGTGGGGTTATATTTGGGGAATACCTAGGGTTTTATTTGCTTTCCCTTGTGTTACAAAAGGACCCTTTAGTTGATCAAATAGATCATACCTTAAGCAAATATTATTTATGATTCCTTGTAATTTTTTCTTGTTCTTTTCTCCATTATAGTGAAGAGCTTTCGAATCCCCTACCTGTGGATGTAGGTCTAATTGACTGGACCACGTAAAACATTATGTACTTCGTTTGCCTTCTTTATTGTTTTTTCTCTTCTTATTATTTATTGACTTGTTCCGCGTTAATCAAACAAAACAAACCTAATTTCCTAACATCCTTTTCACCCCAAATAGCCTGGTCTATGTTCATTTTTTAACCATATGGGAACACCGGGAAGATTTTCCAACTTTTTTTCTAGGACCACGAAAACTCAAAAAACATAGATAAAATCCTTTATTTGATGCCTCCCGAGGGGCCTTCCCGGGACCCAGACAATTTTTGCCCTGCTATCTAACCATGTACTATGGATCACCATAGGATTCCCCATGATCAGCATTGTTCCCCAAAAAACTTGCTCTCATCCTTTATTAAGGATTTTCGAACAAGGGAAAACGATTATTTAGGGACCGGTAAAAACCGGTTATCATCCCTCTTTAGCCCTTTTCACCAAAATCGCCTATTCTAGATTCAATATTTTACCATACGGGCACCCCGGAAGGTTTTCCTAACTTTTTTTTTTTTTTTTCTCGAACCCTGGATACTCAAAATACAGTGGATAATAGCCTTTGTTTAAGCCTCCGTTCAACATTCTTGAGACCTGGACTGTTTCTCCCTGTTTTTTCACCGCGTGCTTAGGACCACTAAAGGGATCCCCAAGACCAGTTTTCGTCCGGTAAATGTTTGTTATCATCCCTCTTACGGACTCCACCGAATAAAGGGAAAACAACTATTTAAAGGACCTTAAAAAATCTTGTTACCTCCCTCTTTAAGCCTTTTCACACCAAATCGCCTTTTATGTGTTCATATCTTAACCATATGAGCAGCCCGGAAGGATTATCCAACTTTTTTTTCTGGGACCACAAAAACTCCAAAAACTGCGAATAATTGCCTTCGTTTGAGGTCTTTCGAGGGGCCTTCTCGGGACCCGACAATTTTTTCCCTGCCTTTTCACCATGTACTATGGACCACCAAAGACTCCCCAAGATCAGTTTTGTCCCCCCAAAACTTGTTCTCCCTCTTATGGATCTTCGAATAAGGGAGGACAATTATTTAGGGATCGTATAAAAACCGCTTATCATCCCTTTTTAGGCCTTTCCACCCTAAATCTTCTAGTTTAGGTTCATATTTTAACCATACAGGCACCCTGGAAGTTTTCCTAACTTTTTTTTCTGTAACCCTAATATTCAAATACTACGGATAATAGCCTTTGTTTAAGCCTCTTTTTCGACATTCCCGAGCTTGGACTATTATCGCCGTGTATTTGCACACGCGCATGTTAGAACCATTTAGGACTCCTCAAGACCAGTTTTGGTCCCTAAAAATGCTGTATACATCCTCTGTTCCTCCGTCTAATAAGGGGAAAAAAACTATTTAAGGGACCCTAAAAAATCTTGTTATCATCCCTCTCTAGCCTTTCCACACCAAATCGCCTTTTATGGTTCATATTTTAACCATATGGGCACCCCAAATGGTTTTTCCCAACATATTTTCGACGATCTCAAAACTCAAAAAATAGTGAATAATTTTGTTTGTTTGAAGCCTCCTGAGGTGAATTTCCAAGACCGGGACTCCCCAAGACCAGTTTAGGCCTCTAAAAAGCATTATGGACCCGGGGCTTTGGGGGCCCACGTGCCCATTCCTTACAGGACGTTTGGGTGTCGTGTTTAGTTTTTTGCATAGTGTGAGTATGCTTGGCTGGGGGTGATTCTAGAATCTCAAAACCCAAGTAGAGAAAGTCCACCGTCCTCCTTTCGGGAGCTAAAAGAACCCCATTAGGTCATAGACCAATGGCAAATGACAGCCAAGGATAAGAAGGTCTCATATCTCAAAATTTGGGGACGGGGTAAGGACACAGTATGCCCCCCCCCCCCCCCCCCCCCCGCGCGCGCGCATATAGCGACCTCTACTTGTTCTCATGTGTATTTTATAATCATAATATCGAATTATAGCAATCATTTTCCGATTTAGACCTACAAACACGTATGGAAAAAGGCTAGCAGGGCTTTAGTTAATGCACAGATAAATTCCGTTTTGTCATGCATGGGGTCGCTTTAGGATTAGATTGATTTTACTCTTTGATTAGTGGAAACTCTTTTAGGTCTTTTAAGCTAAACATTAATTCTAGATGATTGAAAGCATTAAACATAGAGCATGAATTCACATAAAACCCTAGGCACGGTTTCTACTTAAGATTGATTTTAGTTTAAGGTCGAATCGTCAATTAATCAATGCTACATGAATTATGAATTATAAACAGGTCAATTTTCTAATAAAGCATTAAATCACATAATCATGTAAACTAACTCCTTTGAAGAACACAAGATGATGATTTCGATATTGTTGGCCTCACTGGAAGTACAATCGTGCAAGTCGACGACCCTTTAGAACTAAGAGCTTGAAGAACCTTAATAATTAGTAATATAATGTTAATAAGTTTTTGGTGCGATTTTCGAAGAAAGGCACAAAACTGAGGTGGTTTTAAGAGAGAAGTGACAGTTAAAGAGAGTGAGAAGAGAGTTCTGAAGATATGAGTTGATGATTGTGTGTTGATGAAGGTCGAAGGAGGGGGGGTATATATAGTGTTAGAAGGAAGGTCATTAAGCGCCAAGGCACTAACGAAGCGCTAGGACGTCCAACAATGACCACCAAGATCCCATGGAGTGCTAGGATGCTCAGGTGAGCGCCAGGGCGCCCACTGAATGCTAGGTGTGCACTCCTTTGGGCGCCTTGGCGCTGCTGGATGCCTGGCGCTCCTCCTGCGCTATGGCGCTCAAAGCTCTGACTTACATTTTTACATGTCAACTCCGATGCTTCTTATTTCATATATTTTCTTTCTAAATCGAATTGTTCCGAATGTTCGAGAATATACGAAATTGACTTGCTTAACATTATTTATACACTTCCATACCTAGAGTAGCCATAAAGCGAACAAACCTTTCTAGAGGTTCGTCAAATCCGTCACATTCGATGCTTAAATTGATTTATTTATTTTTGAAATGAATTTAAATGAGATGGAATAAAAATGAATAGGAAATAAAAATCATTTTAAGTGTACTTCTGTAACACCCCAAATTCCTCACTTTCTACTTACCTCAAACCTATAAACACAAAGGAACTTGAGCAGTTTACCGCCAGTCACAACTAATATAAAAACTAATTCAACGCTAAGGCTAAGGTAAAACAACACACTTTACTAAAACCATTTTATAAAAGTCAAACAACTCACAGCGAAGTCTTTACAACTAAGTCAAACATTAAATTAACAACTTGGAACCACACGACCCTTATTTCAAACCACAGAAAATCTAAATTCAAAACAACTACCAATATTATCCACTCCCTCGAAAAATCCCTTCACCATGCATATGCTCAACAACCTGCACTTATTCTGCTTAACAAGCAACAAACACAAGAAAAACACGGAAATATATATTTGTCAGCAACCACTGCTGAGTATGTACAACATAGCAAAACATAACAACACGAAGACACACACATAGCATACAAAATACACATAACAAGACTCTCACTCCATTTTAAGACTCATGACTCATAAGTTCAAATTCTTTCATCTTGATTATAACTTCTTGCTTCAAAGGATATAGGAAACGTGAACGGGCTCTTTGGAGACGTCGTCAACCAAGTAGTAGCGCTCCCCGTACAATCCGAACTCTAACAGAAAGATAGCTAGTCTTTCAAAACAGTGTTACAGGGTCTCCATACACCCCATGTCCAAACTTAACTCTTTAACTCTTTTGGAATTCCAGAACTAAAACATGGAAGCATCGTCACACTCCACTAGGAAGTACAGCGTTAAGGCAATACATACCTCCCCTATGGTAACCTCATTTGGCCTGAATGAGTACTCACGTTCCTTTAAAAATAACTTACTCATAATTGCTTACTTAACTTTGCTTTACTTGACTTATTTCTTTGACTATAAGCATTTAACTTTGACTTGTCTTGTAAACATGACTCTTATGGTCAAAACTTGCTCAAAACATGCATAGAAGCATTACAACTCAGGAACAAACTTCAAAACACTTAAACATGTCATTTTAGACTCTTAACCCTCATATTAAAGCTTCATATAGCACTGTCCAGAATTTAAACATAACTTAAAACACGACCGAAAAGTCAAACTACACCGTCAGACTTCGAAACATACATAAACAACATAGAAACCATCAAACACTTAACCAACACTTGTTATGACTCTTCCTCTTTTATAACCTTCCATTAATAGTAAATGACTTTTGGAAAACTTTTTGAAACTCCTATTCCTAGAAATTTATTTTTGAAAAACATTTGTTTTAAAACTAGGCAATAGAAAATGAAATAAATCAGAAAAATTATTAAAAATTAAATAGGTTCGAAAACACTTTTCCATAACCTTTTACTACCTAAAATACAGTCCACACCAAATCTCATGGCTAGATAGGTCTATGTGAATTTTAAGTAGATTTTAAACTGAAACCCTAAAACTAGCGATAAAACAATTAAAAATCCAAGCTAATTACCTAATAATTCTCTAGGTCGTGAAACCCATTTTATAATTCATTTTATTCTCCTATTAACCAGTACACCTTTAGAAACCTTAGTTCACGTTTTAAATATTTTTAAAAGATTTATTTTGAAAACAGTCCAATCTGTCTAAAACCAATCTAAAATTATTTAAAAATATTGGAAAACCTTTAATGACGAAACCAACTCTATAAACTCAATTATGCTTCTGGAATCAATTAAATACTCCATAGTCAGATTCGACCTTTAGACCTTCTGAAACAATATTTTTCGGTAAAAACTGCAAACTGAAAACTACTAATAAAATTATTTGACCATGCTATACTCATGTTAAAGTAGAGATTTACACAACTTCACATACATCACAATAATTCTAAAATAATTTTTACGAGCATACTTCAACACTTTAACCTCATATAACAATTTTAACACATAAACCAACAGATTTTCGGTTCAACACTATAAAATTCATGGGGGCTTGCATGATCGTTTTCTTGCTCCAATATTTAACACGACATACTATAATACTAAACCTAAGTTTTCATGCTTATTAGGTCTTTGATATGTCGCACTACCTTGCTCGCTACATTTCCTTCTAATTAAAACTGCTCTTCGGAAAATTCTCCTCCTTGCATTAAAATACAAAAATACCATTAGAAATTCGACTAACCTCATATGAACATTTATAACTAATATAAGCCTCAAATAATTTTTCGTGCATAAATTTCGATTATTTATAATTCTATGTTTGTTTTATTAAAAATCCAATTTTGACATAAACTAATCTATTAAATAAAAATTACCAAACTAATTTTTAAAAATAATTGAAACCATCAAACACTTTTTATTTACTGAAAAACATTAGGAAACAATTTTTCGATTTTTAAAATAATTTGGGAAGAAAAATAATTTTTTTCTCTCTTTTTCTTATTTTCGAAACCATGGTGAGT
>PYUH01004037.1:940334-958538 GCA_016808085.1 Suaeda aralocaspica | reverse complement strand
ATGGCCTGCCGAAGTAAACATGTACTATGTTATCTCATTCCAAAAGAAAAAAAATTGTTGTACTTGGCCATGAAATGAATGAATGATTTGATTATTTTAAACATTATTGCTTTCATAAACATGGCACGCAAGCCTATTCATCAAAATAATAAAAACTAGGTTTGTGAAAAAATAAAGCAATCTTCTTACTTAGATTTAGGTTCCTTCTCCTTGTCCTCTGTAGCTTAGAAGATTGTCAACTTTAATTGACTTCTTAGGCACACTGCTTCTTTCCTGGGGCCTTAGCCACTATCTCATTCCCTTTACCTCCCACAGTACATCTTCTTAGATTTATTCCTCTTAAGAGCAGCTCGATCTTAAAAGGAGGAAGCTTCCAAGACTTGCATACAGGCACCTTCTAGGACCTAGCCTATCCTTAATAGAAGTGACCTGGGCTTCTCTTTGACTCTGTTTTTAGCATATTCATGATCTCTCCTTTCGTCTTTACGGGCCTCTACACGAATAGAAATGGATCTTGCATTCATCTAAATGAAGTAATGCTTCGCTACCTTTCATAGCATTCTGCATGGAGTCATAGAAATCTTCACCTCTTCACTATTTATTTTCCCAATTCTTGGCAATAACCGAGAACATAGGCTTCTCGAGCCTCACGATATTATGATCCAGGTTACCTGTGTGGGTGCCAAATTGCCATCACTCGAGTAGGGCAAGTAGAAGGTCAGAGTTATCAAGCCAGCCACACAGACTAAGGTGTCTCGTGTATATACAATGGTTGATCCCACCACGAAACAGTCCAACGAACGTTCATCTTCGTATCAGCAAGGGTCAAAAACCATCCATGTAAGGTAGAGTGATGATACCGACGGCGTCGCCCATACAAGTTCCTTAGAGTATAGGTAAGAATGTTCAATGGAGGCTCCATTAAATTCAGATGATCCATAAGCCACACCTGCACAGGAAATATCAGGAAAGTAGAATATTCGAGGGGATAGTCGGTCAAGGGGGCTTCATGATCCCTCTTCAGCAGATCAAGAGTCAGGAACAACATCCCTGTGCATAGTGGCGTAGGGGTACTTCATTCTCCGAATTGCTCAACAATGGTAATCAAAGCAGCATAACCAATCGAGGTTTCACCATTTGAAATCTTGCGAATATGCAAATCAGCAAGCTCGCCACTTACCTCTCTGGGCTATTTCGGCAGTCCTAAATAATCAATCAGGGAAACCAAGTCTATTTTCCTACCATGAACTACCTTCTCCATAACAATATGCATCAAGATTCAGATAACGCTCCAAAATTTGAAAAAGTAATTTTGTAGTGGGAAATCAGGGCAAACCATCACAAGACAATCCGCTTATTCCAGCTAATTCTTCACGCAACGGGGTCACCTCTCTCTCGCAAAATATGAAGCTATGGGTGTTATATTCCAAAATCTAACAGCAGCATATATAGATTAATGTCGAGTTGAGCATACCTGGCCTCAAGGTGATCAGCGAGGAAAGCTATAGTCCTAGCAAATCTTCTCCTCCGGATTCAGCGACCAGAGCCTTTCGCCACAAGCAACTTTAAAATTAACAAAGTGCCAAAATCGTGTCTTAATTAACAAAGTGCCCCAGAAAGTCAAGTCAGGTCAAACAACAAAGAAGACAACAAAGCAACTTTCTACAACATCCTCACGTTTCCTTGCGGCCAAGCTAAGTCTAAAGCGGAATGTTTGGATCGTCAGACGATCAAACTTAGTCTTAATAAACGACGTATCTCGGATGGTACAGACACCTTTCCGGAACTTTACATAGACGGATGGTACAGTCGCCTTTTGGAACCTCTATACTATCACGCAGCATCTTAAGGAAACCTTTCCCATTCTCAAGAAACGTAGCACTTTCTGAGGATGTATCATCTTGGTGCAAGTAAAACTAGCCTTTATTTTTCAACTACCAGTACTTGGCTTTTGTTTTACGAGACTAGTGTCTTTACAAAACTAAGTCAAAGTGGGGGGTATAGACAGCTTTTTTTGGTCCCACCTAATGGCCGATGATTATCGTTTACCACGTCGCAATAATGTTCGATTCTGAAAGTCAAGTGCTAGAAAGTTAATAATTGAATAAAACCATTGTCGATAGGGTTTAAACCGATGACGAGTTAAAGGTCGAAGTTGTAATCCGCGCATTTTTAAGACTTTATATTATTTTATACGATTTAATATATAGTTTATGAATTTCGGAAAATAAATCTATTTATATTTATGGCTTAAAATAATTTTTTACAAAAGGTTTATTAGAAATAGTAATTATTTTAAAGGAGGTTTTGAGTATTTAAATTTAATTTTCAAAAATAGCAAAAATAATTATGGGTTTTATTTTAATTATTTTCGGACCATTTAGGCCCAAAATGGGGTATTTTCGGTTTTCCAAGGCCCATAAATATTTTTATGGCCAAAAATATTTTTAAATTATTTATTTAACTACCTAGATATTTTGTATCTTTTAGTTAGGATAAATTTCAGATTTTACAAAAGATAAACATATCCAAATTATCCTACACAATTTAGATCTTATCCAAAAAAAAAAAAATCAAAACTTTATCTTTTCACTTTGATTTGGCCGAAATTCCTAAGGCCATATACCCTATATATAGCTCTCTGGTTCATCAAATTTTACTCTTTAAAACCCTTTCCAAAAATCAGAAAAAGAAAAAAAAAAAAAGAAGGAAAAACCGCAGCCAAAAACCGCAGCAAATACACAAAATAAAAAAAAATAAAACTGCAGTTTTCTCTTCGTGGAACCAATTTTGAGCCACCACCACACTTCACATCTGCCGCCACAACCACCACCCCGTGACAGCCCTTGCTGCACCTACCACCAGGTACCAAGATCCGCCACCCATGCAGCCACCAAGGGGCAAAAACCACCTCAAAGTAGCCCACTCACCATGGTTTTCGAAAATAAGAAAAAGAGAGAAAAAATTATTTTTCCTTCCAAATTATTTTAAAAATCGAAAAATGTTTCCCTAAGTTTTCAGTAAATAAAAAGTGTTTTGATGTTTTCAAATATTTTAAAAATTAGTTTGGTATTTTATTTAATAGATTAGTTATGTCAAATTGGATTTTTAATAAAACAAATATAGAAATTATAAATAATCGAAATTATGCACGAAAAATTATTTTAGAGGCTTGTATATTAGTTATATAATGTTCTATGAGGTTAGTGAATTTCTAATGGTATTTTTGTATTTTAATGCAGGAGGAGAATTTTTCCGAAGAGCAGTTTTAATTAAGAAGGAAATTGCGAGCAAGGTATGTGCGACATATCAAAAACATATAGCATGAAAACTTAGGTTTGTATTATTGATGTCGTGTTAAATTATTGGAGCAAGAAAACGATCATGCAAGCCCCCATGAATTTTATAGTGTTGAACCGAAAACTGTTGGTTTATGTGTTAAAATGTTATATGAGGTTAAAGTGTTGAAGTATGCTCGTAAAAAATATTTTAGACTTATTGTGATGTATGTGAAGTGTGTTAAATTCTTACTTTAACATGAAGTATAGCATGGTCAAATAATTTTATTAGTTAGTTTTCAGTTTTGCAGTTTTTAACGAAAAATATTGTTTCAGAAGGTCTAAAGGTCGAATCTGACTATGAGATTATTTAATGTATTCCAGACGATAATATGAGTTTATGAGTTGGTTTCGTCATTAAAAGTTTTCCATATTTTAAAATTTTTAGATTGGTTTTAGACAGATTGGACTGTTTTCAAAATAAATCTTTTAAAAATATTTAAAACGTGAACTAAGGTTTCTAAAGTTGTTCTGGTTAATAGGAGAATAAAATGAATTATAAAAGGGTTTCACGACCTAGGAATTTATTAGGTAATTAGCTTGGATTTTTAATTGTTTTATCGCTAGTTTTAGGGTTTCTAGTTTAAAATCTACTAAAATTCACATAGACTTATCTAGCCATGAGATTTGGTTTGAGACTGTATTTAGTAGTAAAAGGTTTGGAAAGTGTTTTCGAACCTATTAATTTTAATAATTATTTTCTGATTATTTCTATTCTATTGCCTAGTTTTAAACAAATGTTTTTCAAAAATAATTTCTAGGAATAGAAGTTTCTAAAAAGTTTTCAAAAGTCATTTACTATTAATGGAAGGTTAACAAGAGGAAAGAGTCATAACAAGTGTGGTTAAGTGTTTGATGGTTTCTATGTTGTTTATGTATGTTTCGGTCTGACGGTGTATGTTTGACTTTTCGGTCGTGTTTTAAGGATGTTTAATTCTGGACAGTAGCTATATGAAGCTTTATATGAGGGTTTAAGAGTCTAAAAGACATGGTTAAGTGTTTTGAAGTTTGTTCGAGTTGTAATGCTTTATGCCTTTTGAGCAAGTTTTGACCATAAGAGTCATGTTTACAAGACAAGTCAAAGTTAAATGCTTATTAAGTCAAAGTTAATAAAGTCAAGTAAAGCAAAGGTAAGTAAGCAAATTATGAGTAAGTTATTTTTAAAGGAACGTGAGTACTCATTCAGGCCAAATGAGGTTACCATCCGGGGGGTATGTATTGCCTTAACGCGTGTACTTCCATAGTGGAGTGTGGCGATGCTTCACGTTTTAGTTCTGGAATTCCAAAAGAGTTAAAGAGTTAAGTTTGGACATGGGGTGTATGGAGACCATGTAACACTGTTTTGAAAGACTAGCTATCTTTCTGTTAGAGTTCGGATTGTACGGGGACGCTACCTACTTGGTTGACGACCGTTCTTCCAAAGAGCCCGTTCACGTTTCCTATATCCTTTGAAGCAAGAAGTTATAATCAAGATGAGAAGAATTTTGAAATATGAGTCATGAGTCTTAAAATGGAGTGAGAGTCTTGTTATGTGTATTTTGTATGCTATGTGTGTGGTCTTCGTGTTGTATGTTTTGCTATGTTGTACATACTCAGCAGTGGTTGCTGACACATATATATTTCTGTGTTTTCTTGTTTTGTTGCTTGTTAGCAGAATAAGTGCAGGTTGTTGAGCATAGCCATGGTGAAGGGATTTTCGAGGGGAGTGGATTAATATTGTATTTGGTAGTTGTTTTGACTTTAGATTTTTCTAGTGGTTTGGAATAAGGGCCGTGATGGTTCCAAGTTGTTAATTTAATGTTTGACTTAGTTGTAAAGACTTCCGCTGTGAGTTGTTTGACTTTTATAAAATGGTTTTAGTAAAGTGTGTTGTTTTACCTTAGCCTTAGCGTTGCAATTAGTTTTCATAATTAGTTGTGACGTGGCGGTAACATGCTCAAGTTCCTCTTGTGTTTATAGGTTTGAGGTAAGTAGAAAGTGAGGAATTTGGGGGTGTTACAGAAGTACACTTAAAATGATTTTTTTATTTCCATATTCATTTTATTTCCATCTCATTCTAAATTCATTTTCAAAAATAAATAAATCAATTTAAGCATACGAATGTGACGGATTTGACGAACCTTCTAGAAAGGTTTGTTCGCTTTATGGCTACTCTAGGTTATGGAAGTGTATAAATAATGTTAAGCAAGTCAATTTCGTATATTCTCGTAACATTTCGGAACAATTCGATTTAAGAAAGAAAATATATGAAATAAGGAAGCATCGGAGTTGTTACATGTAAAAATGTAAGCTCAGAGCTTTGAGCGCCATAGCGCAGGAGGAGCGCCCAGGCATCCAGCCAGCGCCAAGGCGCCCAAAGGAGCTGCACCATAGCACTCAGTGGGCGCCCTGGCGCTCACCTCGAGCATCCTAGCACTCCATGGGCATCTTGGTGGTCATTGTTGGACGTCCTAGCGCTTCGTTAGTGCCTTGGCGCTTAATGACCTTCCTTCTAACACTATATATACCCCCCCTCCTTCGACCTTCATCAACACACAATCATCAACTCATATCTTCAGAACTCTCTTCTCACTCTCTCTCTAACTCGTCACTTTCTCTCTCTAAAACCACCTCAGTTTTTGTGCCTTTCTTCGAAAATCGCACCAAACACTTATTAACATTATTATTACTAATTAATTAAGGTTCTTCAAGCTCTTAGTTCTAAAGGGTCGTCGACTTGCACGAATTGTACTTCCAGTGAGGCCAACAATATCGAAATCATCATCTTGTGTTCTTCAAAGGAGTTAGTTTACATGATTATGTGATTTTAATGCTTTATTAGAAAATTGACATGTTTATAATTCATAATTCATGTAGCATTGATTAATTGACGATTCGACCTTAAACTAAAATCAATCTTAAGTAGAAACCGTGCCTAGGGTTTTATGTGAATTCATGCTCTATGTTTAATGCTTTCAATCATCTAGAATTAATGTTTAGCTTAAAAGACCTAAAAGCATGTTTCCACTAATCAAAGAGTAAAATCAATCTAATCCTAAAGCGATCACCCATGCATGACAAAACGGAATTTATCTGTGCATTAACTAAAGCCCTGCTAGCCTTTTTTCCATACGTGTTTGTAGGTCTAAATCGGAAATATGATTGCTATAATTCGATATTATGATTATGAAAATACACATGAGAACAAGTAGAGGTCGCTATATGCGCGCGCGCGGGGGGGGGGGGGGGGGGGGGGGGGGGGGGGGGTGGGGGGGGGTTGGGGGGGGGGGGGGGGGGGGGGGGGGGGGGGGGGGGGGGGGTGGTGGGGTGGGGGTGGGGGGGTGGGTGGGGTTGGGGGGGGTGGGGGGGGGGGGGTTGTGAGTGGTGGGGATGGTTGGGGGCGGGGTTGTGTGGGTGGGGGGGGTGTGGGTGGGGGGGGGGAGGATACTGTGACCTACTGTTGTCCTTACCCTCGTCCCCAAATTTTGAGATATGAGACCTTCTTATCCTTGGCTGTCATTTTGCCATTGGTCTATGACCTAATGGGGTTCTTTTAGCTCCCGAAAGGAGGACGGTGGTGACTTCTCTACTTGGGTTTTGAGATTCTAGACTCACCCCCAGCCAAGCATACTCACACTATGCAAACAAACTAAACACGACACCCAAACGTCCTGTAAGAATGGGCACGTGGGCCCCCAAAGCCCCGGGTCCATATGCTTTTTAGAGGCCTAAACTGGTCTTGGGGAGTCCCGGTCTTGGAAATTCACCTCAGGAGGCTTCAAACAAACAAAATTATTCACTATTTTTTTGAGTTTTGAGATCGTCGAAAATATGTTGGGAAAAACCATTTGGGGTGCCCATATGGTTAAAATATGAACCCATAAAAGGCGATTTGGTGTGGAAAGGCTTAGAGAGGGATGATAACAAGATTTTTTAGGGTCCCTTAAATAGTTTTTTTCCCCTTATTAGACGGAGGACATAAGAGGGATGATAACAGCTTTTTAGGGACCAAAACTGGTCTTGAGGAGTCCTATAATGGTTCTTAACATGCGGTGCAAATACACGGCGATAATAGTCCAAGCCTCGGGAATGTCGAAAAAGAGGCCTTAAACAAAGGCTATTATCCGTAGTATTTTGAATATTAGGGGTTACAGAAAAAAAAAGTTAGGAAAAACCTTCCAGGGTGCCTGTATGGTTAAAATATGAACCTAAACTAGAAGATTTAGGGTGAAAAGGCCTAAAAGGGGATGATAAGCGGTTTTTATACGATCCCTAAAATAATTGTCCTCCCTTATTCGAAGATCCATAATAGAGGGATGAGAACAAGTTTTGGGGGGACAACACTGATCTTGGGGAGTCCTTTGGTGGTCCATAGTACATGGTGAAAAGGCAGGGAAAAAATTGTCCGGGTCCCGAGAAGGCCCCTCGAAAGACCTCAAACGAAGGCAATTATTCGCAGTTTTTGGAGTTTTTGTGGTCCCAGAAAAAAAAGTTGGATAATCCTTCCGGGCTGCTCATATGGTTAAGATATGAACACATAAAAGGCGATTTGGTGTGAAAAGGCTTAAAGAGGGAGGTAACAAGATTTTTTAAGGTCCTTTAAATAGTTGTTTTCCCTTTATTCGGTGGAGTCCGTAAGAGGGATGATAACAAACATTTACCGGACGAAACTGGTCTTGGGGATCCCTTTAGTGGTCCTAAGCACGCGGTGAAAAAACAGGGCGAAAACAGTCCAGGTCTCAAGAATGTTGAACGTGAGGCCTTAAACAAAGGCTATTATCCACTGTATTTTGAGTATCCAGGGTTCCGGAAAAAAAAAAAAAAAAGTTAGGAAAAACCTTCCGGGGTGCCCGTATGGTTAAAATATGAATCTAGACTAGGCGATTTGTGGTGAAAAGGCCTAAAGAGGGATGATAACCGGTTTTTATACGGTCCCTAAAATAATCGTTTTCCCTTGTTCGAAAATCCTTAATAAAGGGATGAGAGCAAGTTTTTGGGGAACAATGCTGATCATGGGGAATCCTATGGTGATCCATAGTACATGGTTAGATAGCAGGGCAAAAATTGTCTGGGTCCCGGGAAGGCCCCTCGGGAGGCATCAAATAAAGGATTTTATTCATTGTTTTTTGAGTTTTCGTGGTCCTAGAAAAAAAAAGTTGGAAAATCTTCCCGGTGTTCCCATATGGTTAAAAAATGAACATAGACCAGGCTATTTGGGGTGAAAAGGATGTTAGGAAATTAGGTTTAGTTTTGTTTGATTAACGCGGAACAAGTCAATAAAATAATAAGAATGAGAAAAACAATAAAGAAGGCAAACGAAGTACATAATGTTTTACGTGGTCCAGTCAAATTAGACCTACATCCACAGGTAGGGGATTCGAAAGCTTCTTCACTATAATGGAGAAAAGAACAAGAAAATATACAAGGAATCATAAATAATATTTGCTTAAGGTATGATCTATTTGATCAACTAAAGGGTCCTTTTGTAACACAAGGGAACGCAAATAAAACCCTAGAGTATTCCCCAAATATAACCCCACTAGCCGTCTTAACAAATATATGGATTTAGGAAGTATTCCATAAATCAATATGAATTTAGGAAACATTTTTTAAAAATCAATGATGATTTGAAGTCACAAAATAACAAATCTCCACCTTGACTTGAAATCGACGACTAAACAAGGTAACTTCACCTTGAACCAAATCCAAGTAGTAATGCTCATAAGAAAACGTAGAAGCTCCACCTTAAATAAAAAATTCCATAATCTTACTACCATTAGGCAATCAACAAACGGGCATTTTCCATAACTTGTGAATCGGTGCATCCTCGAACACAAAATTTCGTACATGGAACCATCACATGGCCTAGATTGAGAATATAATGTCACGACGTCAAGCATGCTTATCATAATTGAATAAACTCTCTTCGAACACTTCTTCATCTCAAAAGCAAACCGAAAAAATCAATAAAATTTAGAAAATAAAAATTACATCAAATATTTCTGAATTGCAATTGTATTTAACAAATCATAGAGTACCTAGTTAAGATAAGAAATAGTATAACTAGAACAACAACCTAATGCATAACCACGATTGCTACTTCAAACAAAAATTCAAAAGCAATCTAACATAGACTCCATAAAAAAATCCACATGGTTTCCCATATCACCAAGAGATATCAAGAGGCACATATCACAAAGAAATCATTGAAACCACAGCCCCAAAACATGTAACACGAAAGTGCACTATCATCATCGAGACCAATGTTGGCAATTTTTGCGAATTATCCTCATTGGAATTATTTTCATTCTTCTTATTCAATTTCCAACAATCAGCTTTGATATGACCCTTCACATGGCAATAGTTATAAACTTTTTCTTCACCAAAATTCTTACCACCTTGAGCAACCAAAGCATTTGAGTAAGACTATTAGAAGTCAATCAAATCTCTTTGGGTGAAGGCATACTTAACATTCTCCAAACTCAAATCATCTTTACCATACAATAAAGTACCTCGAAACTACTTATAGGAAGGCAGTAAAGAAAATAATAACCCAATAGCCATATCCCCATCCTCAATATCAACATCGATATTTAGCGAATCCATAACAATAGGGAAGAATTAATTTAAATGGGACTCAAGCAATTTACCTTCTTCTAGATGAAGACTATGAAGTCTAGATTTAAGTAGTAGATGGTTGGTAACACTCTTTGTTATATAAAGTGACTCCAACTTCAACCACAAACCGCATCAGTCGTCTCCTTGGCAATCTCTCTCAAAACAACATTAGAGAGACATAATTCAATTGCCGAAAGAGCTTTCAAATCGTTCTCCTCCCACATATCCTCCTCCATGCCCGAAGGCTTTTTGGATACACCTTCAAGAGCCTTGTGACAAACACTTTAAACTAAAAATGTCTTTCATCTTCAATTGCCATATGCAAAAATCACTTGCCAAAATATTAACCCAAACAAGACGATTTGCAGTGAAAATGTCTATAGAGAGATGATAACAAGGTTTAATAAGGTCTTCGAAATAATTGTTTCCCCTTGTTTGGAGGAGGACATAAGACGGATGATAATTGCTTCTTAGGGGCCGAAACTAGTTTTAGCCAGTCCTGTGGTGGTCCTTAGCATGCAGTAAAGAAACAGGGTGAAAGTACTCCATTTTTCGGAAAGGCCTCACAGGAGGCCTCAAACAAAGATATTATCCACTGTTTTTTTTAGTATACATGGTCCCGAAAAAAAAAATTTTGGAAAAACCTTATGGGGTGCTCATATGGTTACAATATGAACCCAAACCAGGCGATTTGGGGTGAAAAGCTTAAAAAGGGACGATAAAAAAAATTTATACGGTCTCGAAAATAGTTATTTTTCCCTTATTCGAAAATCCATAATAGAGGGTTGAGAACAAGTTTTGGGGGGGCGAAATGTATCCTAGGGAGGCCTTAAATAACAAATGCTATTGTTCACTATTTTTTGAGTTTTTTGGGGTCCTAGAAAAAAAGTTGGTAAAAACCTTATGGGGCAACCGTATGGTTAAAATATGAATCTATACCAAGCGATTTGGGGTGAAAAGGCCTACAAAGGGACAATACAGGTTTTTATACGGTTCCTAAAATAGTTGTTTCTCAATTTTTTAGAGAAGGCTATACGAGGGATGATAACAGCGTTTTAGGGTCCCAAACTTGTCTTGGGGAATATAGTCCAGGTCCTAGGAAGGCCCCTCAAGAGGCCTCAATCAAAGGTTATTCAAAAGTTTTTTAGTTTCTGGGGTCTCAAAAAATAATTTTGGAAAAACGTCCGGCGTTTCCATATGTTTAAAATATGAACTCAGATAAGGCGATTTGATGTGAAAATGTCTAGAGATGGATGATAATAAGGTTTCGTAGGGTCCTTGAAATAATTGTTTTCCCATTATTTGGAGGAGGCAATACGTGGAATGATAACAAATTTTTAGTGGCCGAAACTAGTCTTCGGGAGTCCTGTGGTGGTCCTTACCAAGCAGTGAAAAATAGAGCGAAGACAGTCTAAGTCCTGAGGTGGCCCTACAGGAGGGCTCAAACAGAGGCTATTATCCATTTTTTTTTTAGTATCGAGGGTTCCAGAATAAAAAGTAGGGAAAACCCTTCCATGACACTGGTATGATTAAACTATGAATACATACTAGGCGATTTGAGGTGAAAAGTTGAAAAGAGGGACGATAACTGGTTTTTATACGATCCCTAGAATAGTTATTTTTCCATTGTTCGGAAATTTGTAATAGAGGGATGAGAACAGGATTTTCAAAGCCGATACCAATTGTGGGGAGGCATGTAATGGTCCATAGCACGTAGTGAAAACATAGGGCGAATATAGTTCGGGTCTTGGGAAGGCCTCTTGGGAAGCCATACACAAAGGCCATTATTCATTGTTTTTTGAGTTTCTGGGGTCTCTGAAAAAAAGTTGGGAAAAACCTTCCGGGGTGTCTATATGGTTTAATTTTGAACCCAGACCAGGCATTTTGGTGAGAAAAGGACTAGAGAGGGACGATAATATGTTTTTATTCGGTCCCTAAAATAGTTGTGTTTCACTTGTTCAGAGGAGGCCATAAGAGGGATGATAACAACTTTTTATGGGCTGAAACTGGTGTAGGGGATTGCGGTGATGGTCTTTAGTACCCGGTGAAAATATAGGGTGAAAATGGTCCGAGTTCGGGAAAGGCCCCTTGGGAGGCCTCAAACTTATTCAATGTTTTTGAGTTTCTGAGGAGAAAAAAGCTGGGATAAACCATCTACGGTGCCCATATTGTTAAAATATAATTCGTGACAACACGATTTGGTGTGAAAAGGCCTAGAAATGGATGATAACAAGGTATTATAGGGTTCTTGACATAATTGTTTTCCCATTGTTTGGAAGAGGCCGAAGGATGATAATAGGTTTTCAGGGGTCAAAACCGGCTTTGGGGAGTCCTATAGTGGTCCTTAGCACATGGTTAATAAATTCGCCGAAAATAGTATAGGTCCTAAGAAGGCCCCACGGGAGATCTCAAACAAAGGCTATTAATCACAGTTTTTTGAGTTTTGGGTTCCGGGAATAAAAGTTTGGAAAAACCATACGAGTTTCCCGTATGGTTAGAATATGAACCCAGTTAAGGCCATTTAGTGTGAGAAGGCCGAGAGACGAATGATAATAAGGTTTTATATTGTCCCTTAAATAATTGTTTTCCACTTGTTTGAACGAGGCCGTAAGAGGGATGATAACAGCATTTTAGTGGCTAAAACTGGCCTTGAAGAGTCCTGTGGTGGTCCTTAGCACGCAGTGAAAAAACGGGTCAAAAATAGGTCGTGTCCCAAGAAGGCCCCTCGGAAGGCCTCGAACAAGGCTATTATTGACTGTTATTTGAGTTTTGGGGTCCGGAAAAAAAATTTTGGAAGAACCATTCGGGGTGCCTGTATGATTAAAATATGAACCCAAGCAATGTCATTTGCTGTGAAAAGGCATAGGGAGGGATAAGACAAAGTTTCTATAGGGTTCCTTAAATAATTGTTTTCCCCTTGTTCGGAGGAGTCCATAAGTAGGATGATAACAACTTTTTAGGGGCTAAAAGTGGTCTTGGAGAGTCTTGTAGTGGTCCTTAGCACGTAGTGAAAAACAGGTCGAAAACAGTCAAGGTCCCGAAAACGCCCCATGGGAGGCCTCAAACAAAGGTTATTATCTACTTTTTTTGAGTACTCGGGGTCCTGGAAAATAATGTTGGGAAAAACCATACGGGGTGCCCGTATGGTTAAAATATGAATCTAGGCCAGGCGATTTGGGGTGAAATGGCCTAGACAGGGACTATAACAGGTTTTTATATGGTCCCTAAAATAGACTACGTTTTTTCCTTGTTCCGAGGAGGCCATAAGAGGGATGATAACAGCTTTTTAGGGGTCGAATTTGGTAGTCTTGTGGTGATCTTTAGAACGTAGTGAAAAAATAGTGCGAAAGTATGAACCATATGGGGTCTCAAGAAGGCCCCTCAGGATGCCTTAAACAAAGCCTATTATTTACTCTTTTTCAGTTTCTGGGGTCCTGGGAAAAAAATGGGGAAAAACCATATGGGGTGTCCGTATGGTTAGAATATGAACCCAGACAAGGCAGTTTGGTGTGAAAAGCCCTAGAGAGGGATGATAACAAGGTTTTTTAAGGTCCTTTAAATAGTTGTTTTCCCATTGTTTGGAAAAGGTCATCAGAGGGATGATATCAACTTTAGAGGCCTAAATTGGTCTTGGGGGGTCTTATGATGGTCTTTAACCCGTGATGAAAAAATAGGGCGAAAATAGTCCTGGTCGGGGATAGGCCTCTCGGGAGTTTTGGGGTACAAGAAAAAAAGTTTGGAAAACCGATTTTGGGCGCCCTCATGATTAAAATATGAACCCAGAAAGGGCGATTTGGTGCGAAAAGGCGTAAAAAGGGATGATAACAAGGTTTTATAAGGTCTTTGAAATTGATGTTTTCCCATTGTTAAGAGGAGGTCATAGGAGGGATGATAATAACTTTTTAGGGGCTTAAACCGGTCTTGGGGAGTCATGTGGTGATCCTTAAAAAATGGTGAAAAAATAGGGCGAAAATAGTCCTGGTGCTGGGAAGGCCTCTCGGGAGGCGTCATATAAAGCCTATTATTCACTGTTTTTTGAGTTTTGGGGTCTCAGAAAAAGAAATTTAGGAAAAACCTTTGGGGTGCCCGTATGGTTAAAATATGAACCCAGACAAGGCAATTTGGTGTGAAAAGACCTAGAGAGGGACCATAACAAGTTTATATAGGGCCCTCGAATAACCTTTTTTCTTTTACATCTTCAAAAAAGGCCATAAGCTGCATGATAACAGGTATTTAGGGTCTGAAACTGATCATGGGGTGTTTTGTGGTTGCACATAGTACGTCAAAAAATGGAAAAGGGTCCTTTAAAATCATCAATCAAAGGCTATTATCCACTATTTTTTTACTTTCTGTTGTCCTAGAAAAAAAAGTTGCCAAAAACCTTCTAGGGTGCTTGCATGGTCAAAATATGAATCCGGAGATGGCGATTTGGGGATTAAAGGCCAACAGAGGGATGATAACAAGTTTATATAGGGTCTAACCACAAAGGAATTCCTTAGTGAAGTCACCAAATTGTGATCGTCACAAATTTGTTGTTTGTGTTTCCACGAGTCAATTTATTTTTTTAGACCATGAGAAGGGTTATCGTGTAGGGTGAGTATGCTTGGCTTGGAATGAAACTCCAAGAAAGGCTAATAATCGCACTCCGTAGAGTTTTACGAATCCAAATAGCCACGTTACCACCGACCAAAGTGGGGTGCGTTTGTATCCTAGGGTTAGGTCGTGCACCAGTTTCATGGGATCAAGGATGAGGTTAGGAGTACAAGACTCCCCCATGTCTTGTGGTCCTCTACTAGATCGATTTTGTAATCTCATCAAACAATATTAAGAAACATTAAATCCATGTTTATATTCTTATGAGCGAACCACGGAAGTGCTTTCTAGGCGGGTTTTATTTAATGCACACTTTATTAACTAGAAATAGTGATCACTTTATTTAAGTCATATTTAAGCTTATTCAAGATTCGAGTCTTTATGAATCATGTGACTTTATATGATAGCACCAATCTAGTCTTTATTATTATCCTATGTCTACGTGAAAAGAAGTCTTCATGGCTTGTATACAAACGTAATCACGTAAATATGGAAAGTGATAAAACATCTTGAGAAAGTTTTTAAGCACATGTAATCATATTATTTGCAAGGAAACTTTAAATACATTCATCATGGTTACAATGCTTTAAAAACATGTTATCATGCTCAACAAGGGAAACTTAAACAAACTACATTATCATGTAATCATGATCATAAAATCTTTAAACACCTAAGGCATGATTCTTTCTACTTCACTTGTTTTATTACATCTCGACCCATTATTAGTCAATATTTCATAGATTAAAATAGAGGTGATAAAGGGGATTCAGAGATCTAACGTGGATGATGCCAATAACAATAACAATAACAATAACAATAACAATAACAATAACAATAGCAATAACAATAACAATAACAATAATAGAAAGAGAAAACTTGAAGAAGATGAAGGAACTTGAAGATGATGATTTATGGTGGCATCAATTAAATACCTTATGTGCTAGTGTTGAAAAAATCTTGAGAATAGCTTGTAGCATTCAAAACCTGAGATATAACTCGAAAAGGTATGCAGATAATAATAATGATGATGATGATGATGATAGTATGAAGATACTAAAAAGATTGAGATGATGAAAAAATGGAAAATATATAAAATAAAATCTATTTGTGTTTTTTGTGTTTATGGAGGTTGAAGAAGATGGTTAAATGAAAATGAAAGGTAATTTTGTGGTAACATTAATTAAAATGAAATAAAATGCTACAAAGACTTTCGAATCTCACAAATGGTCTTACGAAATCAGCCCTTCCTCCTCCCAAAATGAAGGAAATGAGGGGGTATTAGGAAACTTTTGGGAAAGGAGGTCATAGGTGTACACGCACGGTACTGGACTCATTTTCCATTAGTTTCGCTGCTTTCCTCTTATTTTCCAACCTCTTGAGTTCGTACAAGCATAACATGATACTTTCCTTCCTCTCCAAGGCTTCCATTTCCTTCATGAAGGGAGATAATTTCCTCCTTCCTTCCTTTTGGTGGGCTTCTAGAAGGATATGGAACTCCTTGAATTCCCTGACTTTGGCTCCAAGGACTTTCCATTTCCATAACTTTGTTTGCCTCGTTTTGCGAAAAAGTCATTTTCGAGCATCGAAAAGTCGTAGCACTTATTAGAAAAACATGAAAAAATCCTAGAAAAATATGGAAAAATAATAAAAATAAAACTTATTTATTTTGAGGATTTCGGAATATTTGGGGATTTTAGGGATTTCAGACTAATCTCAGACAGGACCTTTTGGCGCGCTTCTTAAGACCGGACTATTCAGCAACGTAGTATATGTTTATCATCCGCCTAAGGGTGTGGGAAAATGTAGGTGTCTGCAATAACATGTTGTTAGGAAATCCACAGAGCAAAATATGAACCCAAAGCATGTGATTTCGGGTGAAAAAGACATAAGAGGGAGGATTACAAGTTTATATAGGGCCACAGAATAAACTGTTTTTTTCCATCTTTGGAAAATGCCATAAAAGGGATGATAGTAGATTTTATGGGGCCAAAAGTGATTATGGAATGTCTTGTGGTGGGATATAGCACTAGTCAAAAAAACATGGCAAAAATAAGACAAATCCCGGGAAGGCCCCACTGGAAGCCTCAATCCAAGGCTCATCCACTGTTTTTTGGGGTTTCAGATCTCGGAAAAAAATGCAAAAAATTTCAAGGGTGCTCATGTAGTCAATATATGAATCCACACATCGTGATTTGGTTTGACAAGGCCATAAGAGGGACTATAACAAGTTTATATAGGGTCCCAGAATAAGTTATTTTTCCCATCCTCGAAAAAGGCGATAAGAGGGATGATAACAAGTTTTTAGGAGATGAATCGATCGTGGGGACTCCTATAGTGGCCCATAAAACGTGGTAAAAAAATGGCAAAAATAAGATGGATCCTGGGAAGTGTCCTCTAAAGGCCACAATCAAAGCTTGTTATCCATTATTTTTTGAGTTTCCGTGGTTATGGAAAAAAAAGTTGTCAAAAACTTTCTGGGGTGTCCATATGGTCAGAATATAAACCAAGAGCAGGCGATTTGGGGTGAAAAGGCCACAAGAAGGACGATAATAAGTTTATATACGGCTCTGGAATTAGTTGTTTTTCCCATCTTCGGAAAACGTTATAAGAGGGATGATTACAGGTTTTTAGGGGCCAAAACTAAACACGGAGAGTCCTATAGTGGCCCATAGCACGTGGTAAAAAAAAATGGCGAAAATAACACAAATTTTGGGAAGGCCCTTCCGGAGGCCTTAATCAAAAGTTATTATCCACTGCTTTTTGAGGTTTCGAGGCCCAGAAAAAAAATTTGCCAAAGATTTTCCGAGATGTTCGTGTGGTCAAAATATAAACCCAGACAACGTGATTTGGGGTGAAGAGGCCATAAGAGGGATGATAACAAGTTCTTAGATGACTCAAGTATAAGCTATTTTTCCTATATTCTGAAGGCTATAAAATGGATGGTAATAGGTTTTTTAGGGCCGAAACAGATTGTAGGGTGTCTGTGGAAAGAAATAATAATAAATAAGAACGGAGCTAAAATAAGATGGATCCCGAGAAGGCCCCTCTAGAAGCCTTAGTCAAAGGCTATTATTTACTGTTTTTTGAGGTTTTGGATCCCGAAAAAAATTGCCGAAGTTTTCCGAGGTGCTCGTGTGGTCAAAATACGAACCCTAAAAAGCTTCTTGGGACCCTCTTTTGATCTTAAGGCACCAAGCAAAATTATCAGCAGTTTTTCTTTACGTTTTTTTTTTTTTTTTTTTTTTTTTACCAAGAACTTAGAACTTAGAAAATTTTGAGTTATAGCCTATTTATGAGCAACTATCTTGTGCTCCATCTAGTGTTTGCCCTTTAATTTTTACCATGTGTTGTAATTGACTTCAGGACGTCCCACACTTGATTTCAGCCTCTAAAACCTTGTTAAATTGTTTTATAGAATATTTCCAAGTAAAGCTACATTGGTCATTCTTAGTCTCTTATGACCTTTTTATATCCTTTCAAGTTGTGAAAAGCCCTCAAGACCCTCTATTGACTTTAGGGACACCATTATAATTTTCAGCAAATTTTTTTGAGACTTCGAAAATTTTAAGTTATAGC
Source organism: Suaeda aralocaspica (assembly GCA_016808085.1). NCBI lineage: Eukaryota > Viridiplantae > Streptophyta > Magnoliopsida > Caryophyllales > Amaranthaceae > Suaeda > Suaeda aralocaspica. Next base: position 940,434 of record PYUH01004037.1, on the reverse strand, counting down.
TTTAGGAATGTCAATAGAAGGAATATACGAAGTATCAAGATATATATATATATATATATATATATAGGGTGAGGATCCCATGAGCCCCCTCTTTGCATGA
>PYUH01004037.1:928800-940316 GCA_016808085.1 Suaeda aralocaspica | reverse complement strand
CAATATTTTATATATATATATATATAGGGTGAGGATCCCATGAGAACCCTCTTTGCATGAGAATCGTGAGAACTACTGAATAACGACCGTATTAAATACATTTAAAAGTTGCAATCACTAATTAACAATGTATTATAACTAGGTATACCCTTAGTTTTCAATTTAAACAAGGTTTAGTTAATTTTTTAGGCTTTTGAAAATCGTTTACTATTTAGGTGATCATAGTTACTACTTATAGGTCAATTTTATATGATAGCTTAAAACACTTGAAATAAATGTTTATACCTTGTTATTATTAAAATAGATATAAAGTAACACCATAACACCTAGAAAAGTACAAAAAAATAATTGAATAAAGGAGTTTTGATATAGTTCTCACGGTTCTCATGTAAGAAGGGTTCTCATTTGAACCTGTTCCTATATATATATATATGGTGAGGTCGTCGGGTCCAGTCAATGAGGAGTGTCGAGGCTCTCATTTACTTTTGGTGTTGCACTATCATGACTAGAATTGAAGAAACGGCATCACTCAATATGACAATGATATATTCCCCATCTTTGCAAGAAATTACTCCGTTTCTCTCCATCTCTCCTTGGGATTTCTCATCAACTCTTTCACATGAATTATGCCAGAAAATTGATCCCACTATAGCTAGGAAAATCAATGCCCTTTTTTGGGAGCATCATTGTTTGAAATTTTTGTTGGATCCTTAAGTTTTTTAGGGTGCGTTAATCTTGTAGGTTAAGGTCTTTATATTACTTTTCTTTGGATATATATCTATACTAATAACTAAAGTAAAGATCACTTAAATCAAAAACTGTCACATGTCAATTTCTCATTAAAATATTTCCCGACTAAACCGTTTTCCAATATCTTCTTATGCAAATTTTTAAAAGTACTCCAAAAACCATAAATTTATTTAATTAGCATCCTTATCCGTTACTTAACTAAACTAAAATATTAAAATAAAATCTAATAAAACAAACTACTAAACTAGAATATAAAAATAAAATCTCTTAATTTCTCATAACAAAACATGTTGAATTATTTTTAATACAATAATCATTAAAATTACTTCATTGAAAATTTTATCAAAATAGATTATGTTACAAAATCTAATTATATAATAAAAAAAATTAAATATAAAAAAAATGCATAAGCCATATTATATAAATATTTTCATCTAAATCGTGCAACGCACGAGTACTAATCTAGTTTCAACTAAATAAATTAATTTGTACAAAGCATACTTATAACGGTGATATATAATATTTTATTTTTTTTAATTTTAATGCATTGAAATTGCTTCGAAAAATTTTAGAATATAGAAGGTGATACGCAACCAAAAAAATTAGAAATTATACATAAGATAGATTGTTAGCTATGTATATTAAATATATTGATGATTAAATTTGTTGTTTGGTGGCAATAATATTGATTTAGAGTGGAATGCAAAACCCGTATTATCATGACCCATAGTGCTTGAAACACAAGGAGAGTGTACAAGGGCACAGATAGCTGTCTGTGAAATAGATTCCGAAGACGCTGGATCTGCTTTTCGTTCCCCTGAAAAACAGGAAGCATGATATAGAAGATGACTAAGTAATCTTTGTACAATGAGCCAGGATTAGTAAATAATATTTGAGCAAATTAACTTTGAACTTTAAAGGGTACAATATTGCTATATAAAAGAGAATACATCTAAATAACAAGCCAATAACACTAATATAATTAAAGTAAAGAACATGGTCAGGTGACAACTTCATTTGAATCAAACTATCACACATATTGTAATTCACCTTCTAATAAAGTCCAGACGTTATACCATCTTCTAAACATTTGCCCGTGTGGCGTCCCTTTAAAGGTGCAAGTATGCACAAATCAGGCCAATAGCAACCCGCAAAGAACATGACAGGAATGTATTTGCAGATCCACTTTAAAATCTACTTCTACATAATCCACATTGAAAATTTGCAGATCTAAAATTTTTTCAAAAGAATAGATATGTGGATGTGTGTAACTAGAGAGACACTTGTATATTGATAAAAATTTTAAGCAGCAAAAAGGAGATGTTAAAGCAAGACAAAATCGAGATCACACCTCAATGTCAGAATCGTCAAATGTAAGGCAAATAACTTGCTCAAAATCTTTGTAGGCTTCAAACAGTCAAACAAGCGTCTTGCCTTCAAATTACCAGCAGGTGAACAGTTACAGATGGAGGGATCGTGTTGTTGCACAAAAGAGGGACAGACTGCCAGCAAAAAGGAGAGTAAAGAAGTGGTGAGCGTAGGACAATGTAGCATAAATTAATATGTTAGGCCCTCAACAAGTGACAGCAATGCCTAGATTGTACAACCTTTGTATAACAATTGAATATCATGATGAAAAAAGGACCATTAAAGGCGTAAGCTACAAGCCTACAAAGAATTAAGACTCTGAACAAAGTGAAACAGAAGTAAAATAACTTCAAGTAGTATAAGCAATTATGTGAGTATTAGTTGGAGAAGGAAAAAGAACAAAGAAGAGCCTGGAATAGGCGAAAAAGGGTCACCAAATAGTCAGAAACACCACGCTCGTAAAGGTTTTCGATAGGTGGAAGTGCTTCAGGCCTACAATAACACAGTAATAAATGGAATAATAAAATAAAAGAACAATTGGAGACTAAACAGTAAACACAAGGGAATAGAGATATGAGGTTGAGTAGTATACCAAGAAGAAGAAAGAGTAGCTTCGTCTTTAGCCCATTGTAGGACTTGGCTCTTACAATCACTACATATCTTATATGCTTAACAAATTTGCGCATTTGACTTTAAGAAAGCATCCAAATTGTTGAACATAAGAAAATTATACAACCCATGTGTGTGAAACTAAAAAACCCTCTATATTAAGTTAATTTAAAAAAAAATGGTGTACATCATATGCTTCCAATGTTTCAGTAATATAAAATTTACAACCCTATGAACTTCTATTATCAAGCCACTTCAATGTTGGCAAAATTTTAAGCAAAAAAGAACACAAATCTTCATCAACAATAGCATTTCCTGTTATCTCAATCTGAGTCAAAGCTAAATCTCTAAAGATTAGATACGCCTCCCAATATTTTGCCAATTGATCCTGAGCAACAGATGTTATGTCCATCTTCCAATCATCTGCTATTGTGTGAGACAATGGAGAGGCACACACATACCTGGTGCTGTCAATTGTATGCTTCCCAATCTCATTGTGTGAGATGTTGAGCACTTTAAGCAGCTTCAAATGCCTTAAAGAATCCAAAGCAGTAAAACTCCTGATCTTGTTATTACTCAAGTTCAAACAAGAAAGCAGCTGCAAGGCTTCCAACCCTGCGTTGAAAAGCATATGAAAAATGTAAGCTTTCACATCATAGAAGAGCACAATTAGTAAGAGATAGAAGTAGCGCTATCAAATTATTTTAATGACCCACTATGAAATGCAGTTATTAATTAGGCACAAAGGATGTATTATCAAACTGAAAGACTAAGAATAAAACACTAGAGTGACGGAAACATCATATCTGCTATTAAGGTTCTTCACCAGAGTGACGAAAACATTAGTATTAAAGTGGCTAGCCAGTGGCGAAGAACCACGGACACTAAGCTTTCTGACTAACAATTATCACCAGCATTCCATTTGCCTTGCTATCATCATTGCCAGATATTAACTTGAACATACATATTAAAATGAGTAACAAATAATTCTTGGCCCTACAAGTTCAAGCTGTCACCTCAACAACAATTTCTTGTAAAAACCAAGAAGCCACCATTTATGATACCTTGAGGGAACCAGAGGTCTACTCTGCAGTTACAAAGTCCAGCCTTTCTAAGGAAGGAAAAACATAATAAATATATAATAAATAAATAAGAACGCTCCCTCCGTAATATCCTGAGTTCTTTCATTCAATATTAAATAAAGATCTGGGAGCCGTAACATGGTATCAAAGGTGATGGACAGTAATCAATGGGTCTGAAACATAGATTGATAAAATGGCTTCCTAAGGAGGTTCTAGGAGATCTTTTAGGTTTTAGGCTCTTCATAGACCAGTTTCATTATCTCAGCTCTGCCAAGAAGCTTGCATCTAGTGGAAAAATTCCACATAAAACGATTAGAATAATTCATAAAACAAGCACAACTTTTAAACAATTGTTGGCCAAACAAGGTAACCATAAGCAACTATGCAAAAAATATCCTTTAGTCCAGTAGTTAGTTTCCTAAATGCATAGGACTCTATTACTTCCCAACAATTGGACGAAGGCCAAAAGGACATACGAGATGCATCAACACAGGATGAGTACCCTGACCATATGACTATCAATATATACGTCACCATGCCGGCTTAACATTGGAAAACGGCAAATCTTCTTTCAGGTGGGGCATAAAAACCAGTTAACGGTAAAGATGAATCTATACACCTTAGTTTTGTGCTATATTAACATTATTAGTGGAACTTTCAGCATGATATTTAATACTAGGCCCACGAGTCTCTTGTTTTTTTCCAGAGTTTCTTGCTTATAGTTTAGTTCCCATTTCCCATGGATCCAAATACGTAGTATAAGAAGATTGCAGATGTCTTAACTATCAAAAAGAACCCACGAAAGGCTAAAACTCATAAACTTTAGTAAAGGGAACATCGTTACCTTCAACAGATCCAAGGTCATTGTGGCTGAGATCTAGCATTTGAACCCACAATAAATTTTCTGTGCACCCAATTCTTGTGAGTGAGAAGCTATTAAGACGCATACAGATAAGGCTCCTGTAATTTTGTTCGACTAATTTCCCATAATGCCAACAATATCTCAACAAACTGTCTTTGCAACATGTTACCTATAAATCAAAAATGGAATCAATGTAAGTGCGTGATTCAAATGCGCATAAATCAGAAATAGCTTAGACCAAACTCAGATGTTTCCTTTCGTATTTCTTGCTCATATCTAGTTAAATAAGCCTTGGATAAGGGTCAATTAAAAGGTGCCTACTGCCTAAAGAAAAATATCTCATTTACATGACCAAGTAGGAAATCACCTGACGCAATACAGTCAAACTGTGTTCGTCTTTATAGTATTGTGAGTGAGGTGGATCCATTTTCATTAAATCACTATATAAAGACAATATTTCTTCAGTATGCACCATCTGGGGAGAATTTGAAGTGCTGCAGTCTGACACAATTGTATCTAAAGCTGTTAACAACCTGGCAAGTGTAAGCTTTCCAATTTTGCTGCAAAATAAATGAAAAAGGACACAGAATATACATCAGAACAGCGTGCTAAAGGCCATTATAGTTGGCAGGACAGAACAGTCTAATGAGCCATACCAGTCTGCAGCTGAGAGCAATTCACGGAACAGCTCAATCTCATTGGTCAGCAAATCGACTTTCCATTTAGAAGCTAATCCTCCTTGATCCTTATCAATTCGCAGTTGGTTGAATGATGACAATATATTTGATTCCACAACATTCATTTCGTAGTTTTGAAAGTTGGAATCCTCCCATGAAATTTCTTCAACATTATGCCCTTCAAAACCTTCTGAATCAGGCTTCTGAAAGCGTACCACAAATTTAAACTGGCAAGCTTGATTTAAGAAACCCCCACTCAGAGAGATGATCTGAAGGGAGTCTCCCATGGTAACTTCAACTGAATAAGTTTTGGAATAATCAAGCTGTACATCTAAAAATTTGAGAAGTGCAACCCATGTTTGGGCACTTCCATATTTGTCTACTGATAAAGGCTTCCAAATAATATCATTATTATCTGCAAGCGCAGATGTGACAACAATCGTAGAAGAGTTTACACCGCTAACTGCTTGATCAAAATATAGAATCAGAGGTATTGTTCCTTCTTGAGGGATATAACATGAAAATGGTGAGACCTCAAAACTAGATGCTGACTTGTTTGGTGATATAATAAGTTCAGAATCAGAAGGAGGCCAAGATGAGATCAACCAAGGAGAATCTCTTGTGATTGTTTGCTCGAGAAGCCAAAGATGATAAAACCATCCACTTTGATCATCAGGATCAGTGAAAAGTGCTTGATGCACAAGATCAAACTCCTCTGATAGGATTTTCTCTTTAGGAAAAAATCCGTCAGCTTTGCGTTTCAGCAAATTCGACAAAAGTACACTGGAAAATCGGGAAACCAAAACTATGAGAAAATGCTAAACGGTACAAGCAATTGAAGAATTAAGTGTAACCGAAATGCACTTGTATAAAAACAAGTTACATGTTAAAAAAGAAAAACAAAAAGCACAGCACCAAAGTATGAGTCAATCAAACGAAGGGAAAATAGTTGAAGATATGAAGTTGAGAAGATGATATACCTGCGGTTATGCCAAGCAGAATAATTGCTGAAATTATAATCAATCATAGAGGTAGTATACTTCAATTCATTTTCTTCTGCAATATTGTTGAATGCAGCCACAAATCTGAAGCATGACAGATTATTAGGATAAAAATAAAATAAAATAAAAAACTAGTTGACACTAATACATTTAGAAGATTTGACCTGCGATAATTCCAAGCATGAAAATTTCGCGGATCAGCCTTCTGAAACTTATCTAAGAGACGTAATTCATGGTCAACAGATGAGTGTCCATTGTTGAGAACCCATTTACGATGATGCCATGCTCCATATGACTTGAAATTTTGTCTCAGTGCACTCTCTACCTACAAGAACATCAACTCATTTAAAATGCATCATTCACATATCAGAAAATTTTCTTATCTTCCAACATTTAACACTTCCGAAAATCCAACAACAACCTATGTTACTTGGAGACCTTCATTTACGTCGATAATGGCGTTGCGTATTAACGGGGACACTTGGATACATCATTTTAATTTAAAGTGTAGACATTTTTGTAAAAAACAGAAACCTGGAAACCCACAAACGAGTAAAGACGGTAACATAAGAATCAATTAAGAAGAGCAACAAATTAGCTCAGAAACCTAATATACCGCAACACAACACAGTATAAATCATTCCACTAGTGCTATAAAATTTGGAATCACCCAACCAAAAAAAAAAGAAAAAAAGAAAAACAAATAACATTGAATTGAATTTAAAAAATTCATTGGAATCAATGAAACATAGTTATAGTTACAGTTAAAGAAGAAGAAGACATACAAGACGAAGCTCTTGATCGAAGATTGAGGGAGGATCTGAATAGGGTTGACTTAGAAGATGGTTAACAGCAAGTTTTCGATAATTCCAAGCGCTGTAAAATTCAGGGTTGGTTTCAAGAAGCTTTGCACTGACTTCAATTGCTTCTTCGTGATAACTGAGACAACAGATTCAATCAAATTAAAATTGATGGATTAGATTTGAACAATGAAATTAAAAAAGCGAGAGAGAGAAATGTAGAGTACATTTGATGATGATGAAAATAGAGAAATTGAGATTGAAGAGAATGTAATTTGGAAGCTTTAGCAGCAGAAGCTTGTTCATCTTCTGGATTCGGAGGTTTCCGGGGTCTACCGTGCATTTTCTCAATCAATTACTTTCGGGGGGGATTTCGATTAGCAGTAGTTTTGAGCACTGTTACTATATATGGGGGGTGGGTCTTGATCGGGGGAAAGGTAATGGTGATTCCGTAGGATCTAACGCCTTTGAGGAAGCAGAGATGGATTCGAGTTCCGGCTTTTTCTTTTTTTTTTTTCTGTATTTATTTATTTTTTTTATGCTTCTTTTCGTTTATGGATTCATATATTCATTGGACTAATTAGCAAAATTAGCAAGAATATTCAACCAAAAATCGAGCCCTCAAGACCTTGTTAAATTGTTTTATAGAATATTTCCAAGTAAAGCTACATTGGTCATTCTTAGTCTCCTATGACCTTTTTATATCCTTTCAAGTTGTGAAAAGCCCTCAAGACTCTCTATTGACTTTAGGGACACCATTATAATTTTCAGCAAATTTTTTTTAGACTTCAAAAATTTTAAGTTATAGCTTTAGGAATGTCAATAGAAGGAACATACCAAGTATCATGATATATATATATATATGGTGAGGTCGTCGGGTCCAGTCAATGAGGAGTGTCGAGGCTCTCATTTACTTTTGGTGTTGCACTATCATGACTTGAATTGAAGAAGCAGCATCACTCAATATGACAATGATATATTCCCCATCTTTGCAAGAAATTACTCCCTTTCTCTCCATCTCTCCTTGGGATTTCTCATCAACTCTTTCACATGAATTATGCCAGAAAATTGATCCCACTATAAGCTAGGAAAATCAATGCCCTTTTTTGGGAGCATCATTGTTTGAAATTTTTGTTGGATCCTTAAGTTTTTTAGGGTGCGTTAATCTTGTAGGTTAAGGTCTTTATATTACTTTTCTTTGGATATATATCTATACTAATAACTAAAGTAAATTTAAATCAAAAACTGTCACATGTCAATTTCTCATTAAAATATTTCTCGACTAAACCTTTTTCAAATATCTTCTTATGCAAATTTTTATAAGTACTCCAAAAACCATAAATTTATTTAATTAGCATCCTTATTCGATTAACCCTTCGTCTTGTTCTTCATTGGGAACCATCGTTCCCTTGGCTGGATGTCGAAGACTTCTTGAACAAGGTTGACAAAGAAGTTCTTGAGCCTTCGGCTCGTGAACTCGAAGTAATAGTAGAACTTGACCAAGGGGAGGCTGCCAAAGCTGAAATGACAAAGCTGGCTGAGTTGGCCTTGCAAGAGTCTGCCGTAGCTGAAATCACCAGAGTGGCTGAGTTGGTTATGCAAGAGTCTGCTGCTCCCAATAGTACTTCAGCTACCGGGCCTTCGGATGCTCACATGCCCGAAGCTTCTCATCAAGAAGAAGCTAAGAATGAAGCATAGGAACTCGGGACGCCGTCTTTACAAAGTTGTGCCTCAAGCTGATTCCCTTTCTGATCTCTTGCTTAAGTTTTTTATTTCAGCCTCCTATCTACAAACATTATTCGTTTTAGTAGCTTTAGATTTATTTTGTCGCATTTGTACTTCGGTGGCTGTTTGTCCCTTTGTTGACGGCTGCCGAATTCAAACTTGTATTTTTGTTAACTTTGAACAATTTTTGTTTTTACCGAAGCATTTGTATGACCTATCAGATGTTAATACATGTTTGTTTGCATTTCAACTCCTTGTTTGCTTTTCCATGTATATATATATTTGTTTCTTTAGGTATGTTATATTACAGTTGAGTATTTGATTATTTAAGACCATTTGCAAGCCTTATAATCTTTCGGATTATGTCGAAAAAATAGTTGATGGGATGAATGCTGGTGTTTCTAGCATCAGCTTTCACCCTTACAACATTTCGTAGGGTGGACTTGGTTGTAAGTCTAGATCAGTCAAGATCAGACACCAAGTCCTGTAATCCTTTCGGGTGTAATCCGAAAGGATAGTTGATAGGATAAAGGCTGATGTTTCTAGCATCAACTTTCACCCTTACAACATTTTGTAGGTTGGGCTTGGCTGTAAGTCTAGATCAGTCAAGATCTGACACCATGTCTTGTAATCCTTTCGGGTGTAATCCGAAAGGACAGTTCATGAGATAAAGGCTGATGTTTCTAGCATCAGCTTTCACCCTTACAACATTTTGTAGGGTGGGCTTGGTTGTAAGTCTAGATCAGTCAAGATCATACACTAAGTCATGTAATCCTTTCGGGTGTAATCCGAAAGGATATTTGATGGGATAAAGGCTGATGTTTCTAGCGTCAGCTTTCACCCTTACAACATTTTGTAGGGTGGACTTGGTTGTAAGTCTAGAACAGTCAAGATCAGCTGCCAAGTCATGTAATCCTTTCGGGTGTAATCCGAAAGCACAGTTGATGGGATAAAGGCTGATGTTTCTAGCATCAGCTTTCACCCTTACAACATTTTGTAGGGTGGACTTGGTTTTAAGTCTAAATTAGTCAAGATCAAACACCAAATCCTGTAATTCTTTCGGTTGTAATCCGAAAGCACAGTTGATGGGATAAAGGCTGGATGTTGCTAGCATCAGCTTTCACCCTTACAACAATTCGGAGGATCGATTTGCTCAATGATGTTCGTACACATATATCTGGTCAAATGTCCTTTTTATTGATGAGTTTACATTTTACATGCTTCGGAGTATGCCTTTTAAGGTTATACAAAGTATTTTTTTTTTCAAAACATCAGCATTCCAATGATTTTTTATTTCATTGTCTGCTAAGTCCCGAAGACGGTATGTCCCTAGTTGCAGCTGTTCATATATCTCATAAGGTCCTTCCAAATTTGAAGAAAGCTTGCCATGTATTTTTTCTTTCTGAACTGCTGCTGCATTTCGTAGTACAAGATCCCGTACTTGGAGGGATCGAGCGTTAACTCGTCGGTTGTATTATCTACTATTGCGTTGTTTGTAGATTACCATTTTCTGCCTTGCTTCGTCCCTTACTTCGTCTAGAAGATCAAGGGTTTCTTTTTGATTTTTTTCATTGTTAGTAGAGAAGGCTACAACTCTCAGACTGTCGGGCCGATTTCAACCGGTAGCACAGCTTCGAACCCATAGACTAAGTTGAAGGGAGTTTGCCCAGTCGCCTCTTTCTCAATAGTCCAAAGCGACCATAATGTGTCGAGTAGTTCATCCAGCCACTTGGACTTCAGTTCTTCACATCGTTTCCTCAATGCCCCTAAGATCAGCTTGTTAGCTGCGTCGGCTTGACCGTTGGTTTGCGGATGACAAACAACTGAATATGCTAGTTTGATTCCGAATTGCTCTGTGTAATTTCGGAGTGGTAGATTGTCAAAATTCTTTCCATGGTCGAAGGTGAAGACTCTTGGAATGCCAAATCGGGTGATTACGTTCTGCCAATTGAACTTTCGGACAGTTGGCTCTGAAATATTTGATATGGCTTCGGCCTCAATCCACTTACTGAAGTAGTCAATACCGACTATCAATCAGCATTTTTGGTAAACAACCTATGGAAAAGGTCCCAAAATGTCCAACCCCCATTGCGCTTAAATTAATTTGAGAGAAAAAGTGCTTAAATTCTATATCCTCAGAGAGTAATTCTAAATTATGAAAAGCATAAGTTCTTTTGCCTAGAAAACCGTGCCTAATGTACCCAAGTTGGGCTTACAAAGCCTAAGTACGAAGAAAATAAAAGAAAAACAAAGAGTCGGGAAAAATCGTCTGATGCGGGCGCATAGGAGGTTTATGCGCCCGCATCTGACCTCCAGAACGCTTCTTCAGCTGCTGATTACATTAAATGCGCCCGCATAGCATTTTTATGCGCCCGCATAATGACCTCAAAAGTTTATTTTGCTTCCTTTTCTTCTTATTTCTTCATAAGTTCTTTAAGGCTTGTTTTATACTTCTTGACACGCATTTCCATGCATCTTCATTCTTATCCCGTCTAAGCTTTCCGGCTTCGTTCCGAGCCTCGGTTTTCGTGCCTGAAATTACAAAACATACCAAAACCGAGCATAACAACCGTGGATGATAAAAATCAACTAAAATGCTCTAAAATTGCCGGAAATCAACCAAACTTAGCGAGACACTTCAA
>PYUH01004037.1:908331-927284 GCA_016808085.1 Suaeda aralocaspica | reverse complement strand
TCTAAGCTTTCCGGCTTCGTTCCGAGCCTCGGTTTTCGTGCCTGAAATTACAAAACATACCAAAACCGAGCATAACAACCGTGGATGATAAAAATCAACTAAAATGCTCTAAAATTGCCGGAAATCAACCAAACTTAGCGAGACACTTCAATTTAGCTAAAGAACATCGAATGAACCAAAAACGAGCCAGATTAACAACTACTAGGCATAAAATTGACTCGAAACACGGGGAAAAACACTATAAAAACCACACATATCATCCTGTACCAACTGGATGAGGTTTACCCTTAGATTAGAGCTAAGGCCGACGCCAATTTTGGTCGTGCGGTTAGGATTTCCTTCAGACAACTCAATGTCCTCCATCTCTTAGTCAGGGGTCATATTCCCTAACTCTTGATGGTTTGGCCTTTTGTCAATGTCATCTAGTTTAACATTTTCGGCCTCTGTGCCTTTCGGCTTTTTGTGCTCTCTGTTAGTGTCGCTGTCATCATCTCCCTTGTTATTGGCGTACGGGGTTTTGATGGCAGCGTAGTAGCATTTTCAGGCAACCTCTTGGTTTCCCCTTAACCTTTCGGGAAAGCCATCGTCGGAAACATAGATCATCATTTAATGATATGTGGACACGACTCCATGAGCGTGGTGGATCATGGGCCTTCCCATGATGATGTTGTACACCAAAGGTACATTTATGACCAAGAACTCAGCCGTAATGTTCCTCGCTGCCCTTTCACTCCCAAAAGTTGTTGGCAATGTTATTTTTCTATCGAGAATGGCTGATGAGCCAATGAACCCGATGATAGGGTAATTGACTGGGATGAGATATTTTTTGTCTAATCTCATTGCGTCAAAGGCTTCCCTGAATAGAATGTTTGTAGATGATCCTCCATCCGCTAGGACTCAATGTATCGTGTGGTTGGCAACCTCTATGAGATCACTAATGGATCGTCATGTGGAAACGAAACCCCCTGATAGTCGTCAGAAGTGAATGTCATATTTGGTTCTTTTGCAGAAGGTCCACCCAACGCACTGATGTTGACCTCGTGGGTTAAGCTTCGGAGGTGTTGTATGCATGCGTTTCGGGAGGATTCCCCCCGCAATGACATGAATAACAATTTTGCCCTCTGGTGCCTTCCCCTTTCAGGAATAGTCGAGATCCCTACTGTCCTTTTCTGTTTCTTTTTCTTTTCGCCTATCGGCCAGATATTGATCGAGATATTCTCTTCTTAGTAGATCCTCTATCTGGTCTTTCAGCTAATAACATTCTTTGGTGTCATGTCCATGAGAGTCATGGAAGTCACACCATTTGCTTTTGTTTTTCCGGTTTTTCGCAGCCAGAGGCTTCGGCTTTTTCCATTGGCCATCCTTCTTGTGTGTATTAAAAATTTTCGCACGAGTGCTGGTCAGCGGAGTGTAGCTGTCAAACTTGGGCTCAGCTTTTTTCCATCCTAACTTACCGTTAGAATCTTTGTTCTGGCCCTTCTTTTGCCCATCGACTTTGTCACCCTAGGTCTTGTTCTTATCCTTTTTCGAGGACATGTTATTATTCTATTCCTCTGTTCGGATAAACCCATCGGATGCCCGAAGGGCATCCTCCATTGTCTTGGGGGCTGTCATGACCAAGTGGTCAAGATAGGTCCCCCTTCATAGTCCAGATTGGAGAGCGAAGGTTGCTATGTCCTGACGAAGGTCAGTGATCATAGGTGCTCCAGAACTGAAGCGGGTGAGGTAATCCCAAAGGCTATCCCCATCACTTTGCTTGATGCCGATGAGTTCGATAGTTGTTTTTTCTCTTCTGTTTGAGTTGACAAATTTAGCTCGAAACTTGTTTATGAGGTCATGATACCCTAAAACTGATCCACTCTTCAATCCATTGGAGAACAAGCTTTGTGCTATCCCAACGAGAGTAGTTGGGAAAATTTTGCACCAAGTTGCCTCAGTGTGATGGCATAGTTACATTTGTCCCTCATATGCGGCGATATGATCGTTAGGATCAGTTGTGCCGTCGTACCGAAGGGATGATGGTAGTTTCACCTTCGAGATCCTATCTTCGAGGATCCATGGTGAGAATGTCGATCTTTCGGGGATCATGAATTTTGATGATCCCCTAATATTGTGGGTTTCCCCATGAGGAGAACGTCTTGCTCTTGGATAGCGTGTTCTCACCCTTTGACCTTCTTGACGAAGGTCCTCCGGGATTAGGGACATACGGCTCCCAATCCTGCTATGAATGTTTTGACGTGCACCTATTCGATCGTACATGTTCCCGGTGCGTGTGCCGGTTGACGAACTGTCCCTTCTCGTCTTGTCACATTTAGAACTACTAAGTGTAATATGGGTTGGTATTCGTCCATAGGAAGGACTTAGATTCCTTTCCCGATGGTCCCCCGTGTGCTGCGAAGGGCTGTTTGTCTTCCGCGGCCCGTCGGGTCCATTTGTCGATGCGTTGCGTGTTACCATTCCGCTTGGGGACCGACGTTCACACCTTCTTCTGGTCGATGCATAATTCCTGCTTCCCCTCTCCCTTGCCCGTGAAACGTATAAAGAGTGGGGGGTTTCAGCCCCATGCCTACGTCCAATTTCTGCGCGCGAAGCGCCAGTCTCGTACACGTAAAGGAACTGATTAAGAGTAGCAACTGCTTGTTCAAGCGGAGAAGGAGTTGGTAAAGTTGATTCCAAGGTATCCTCCGAAGAGACCTGATGATGACGGGGGTCACCGTTGGCCCTTCCTTGTCATCCATATCATATCGAGTCCGTTTCCCGTGTATAGGAAGCGGCCGATCAGGTGGAGTCTGGTGAGTGAGTTTGTTCACTGATTCTAGCCATTAAGAGAAGTAGTTTGTAAATAAATAATATTTCGAAATGTCTTTCACCTCAGACGGTGCCAAATTGTTCCGGGTAGAAACAATATGATCTAAAGAAGAATCTTGATTGAATGGGAAAGGATCAATATGAAAGAGGTGCAAGGTCCGAAGGTCCTACACAAGTAGACAAGATTACTAGCCTCGGGGGTGTGTCCGAGGAACGGCCCTCCAATAATAAAGTAAGCAAATGTATGAAAGTCAAGTCTAAAATGTATTAGCTTTAGAGTATAAGTGTTAATGGCGTAGGAATTGAATAAATGCAAGAGTGTCATAAATGCTTGTATTTATAGACAAATGTCACCTTTTGTATGGCGGTTTGATGCCACCTGGCAAGGAATGCCGAAGGCCAAAAGGCTGTGTAGTGGGCTTGCTATTGGGCTTTTGGGCCGCTTATAATAACATAGTATAGTGTACGGGCCTTCCGATATGTTCATGTGGGTTGGGCCTTTGTATTTTACATAAATGTATTTTGTGTTTGTATTTTGTTCAATCGGGCTTGGCCCATTCGAATTCAATTGGGCCCAAGTAAAGTTGCTTGGGTACCCAAACAAAATCAAAACTAAGAAAGCATGACATAACATACTAGTAATAAAAACTAAATTAAAGAAAGTAAGACCATGAGAGGTAGTGATAGAGAAATGCAATTAATTGTGGAAACGTGTAAAAAACGGTGCAATCCAAAACTGAAAAAAAAAAGTTGAGGGAAAAAACGGTCTTTTCCTCTACAGGAGAAATAGAATGGCTGAACGTAACAATAATCAGCTGAATGAAGTAGCGAGGCAATTAGCTATTGCAGCTGAACAGTCAGTTGCTAGAGGAAATGGAAATGGTAGTGACCCTGCTTGGGAACTTTTCAAGAAGATTTCTCAAAGTAAGCCACCCACTTACCAAGGAGAGCACAATCCAACTATGCTAGAGGGATGGTTGAGAGAGTTTAATAAGTTGTTTGGGGCAGTTGAGTGTCAAGAGGAGCTGAAAGTGGACCATGTTGTTTACTATGTGAGGGGAGAAGTTGATCTATGGTGGTCACAAAATGAGGCTATAATAAGGGCTTTACCAGGATTTAATTGTGATATGTTTCAGGAGCAAATCAGTAATAAGTTATATCCTGTGTTTCATCAGAAACAAAAAGCTGAGGAGTTTCTAGAGCTTAAGTTGGGAAGTATGTCTGTCACTGTGTACTTCTCTAAGTTGCATAGAATTGTCTAGGTTTGCTGCCAAGGCTATAGCATCTAAGAGGTTGAAGGCCAACCGTTTTGAGAGAGGGTTACCCTTAGACCTTTAGTCACAATTAGCTGGACAAATCTTTGAATCTTTGGATGAGTTATATGGTAGAGCTGCACACCTGTATGCCATAGATTAAAAGAAGAAGGAGGTACAAAAGGAAGGTGAGACGAGGGAGAAAAGGAAGGATGGTGGAGCAAACTTCAACCAACAGGGAAGTCATGGTGGATTTAAGAAACCTCATTTCGACAACAATTTTGAGGGTAATAGCGGAAACTTTGGGAAGCCTGGTTCCGAAAATGGGAATAGAGCTCAAATGGCTAGTCAAGGAGGGCGTGTGTACTATTGCATGAAGTGTCCTAACAACCGCCCAGGAAAGGGCTATGCAGGGAACCCAGTGACTTGTCGGTTGTGTAACAAACTTGGACACCGTGTGTATGAGTGCTTCTCTAAGAAAAAAGGAAAGGAGGGACAAAATTCTCAAGCTAGGGGGAATTCAACAGGGGGATAGCAAAGGGGTTTACATGGAAATATGGGAGAAAAGGTGACACCTCAAGCTGGGAATAAGAATGTGAGTGGGAATGGAGGACGACAGACTAAGACCACAAATACTGGTAAGCTGAATGTGATGGCTCGAAGTGAAGCTGATGCTAATAAGGATGTGATTACTGGTACGTTTTCTATTAACTCTCTTCCTTTTAAAGTTTTGTTTGATTCTGGTTCAACGTATTCTTTTGTATCCACTAAGATTTTGGAGAAGTTAAAGCTTGTGTTGGGAAAAATAGATGCAATAGATATGTCAATAGTGTTACCCTCTGGACAAGAAGTGCAATGTTCAAAGAGATTTGAAGATGTTCCTATTGAAATTGAGGGAGTGGAGTTTAAGGCTAACCTAATCGAGTTTGGTTTAGGTGACTTGGAAGTGATCCTAGGGATGGATTGGTTGAGTAAGCATAAGACTGAGATTCTATGTGAACCACAGAAGATTTGGTTAATCAATAACGGTAAAAAGGTGAGCTATTGGAGGGCAGGAAGACCAAAACAAAACATAATTATAGTGTCAGTAATGAGGTTTGCTAGGTTTTTAAGGAGATTTTTTCCATTTACCTTTGTAGTGTGAGAGATGTGGATCATGTTGAGACTGCTAAGCCCGAGGATATTGAGGTAGTAAGGGACTTTCTTGACGTATTTTTGGAGGAGATTCCAGGGATGCCACCTAAACGAGAAAATGATTTTACTATAGTCTTAGTCCCAGGAACAACACCTATGTGCATGACAAGTTTCATTAGAAGCATGATTTTATATGGAATTTCCTAACATTCTCCTTGCTATTTCCAGAAATGTAATATAATTATGATAGAAAAATAATAACTACATAGCTAGGAAAATCCAAAGTATCACCGCCACCGTGATAACGACAAAGGCTTTTATCAAAGTATTACAGCAGAAGTCTTTTATATCAAAACCAAAGTAAAACTCCATAAGAACTTTCAAACCAAATTCAACTAAAACTTTATTATAAGTTGGAGCTACATTAATAGCCCTTCAAAATCAAATATACTTTAAACCTCAAAAATCCCAAATTCAAGAATAAAAATAACTAACAAGTCCACAGAAGCAAACTAAACAACAATGCAAGCACGCATCACTCAATCCTAGCATGATTGACTATGCCCACCTGCACCTGTAGCTTTCTCTTTATTGTAGACAACTACTCGCCATCAAAATGGGTGGTCGTAGGCCCAAGTTAGTGACAAAGCCACGCACACAAATATACACAATCAGCAAAGCTGAGTACATAAATACTAGAGACTATGCCAAATAACATTGACAATAAAAAAATGAATAAACAACACGTACTTCTTACAATTGTTACAATTACATACCTGTACAGAGACTCATCAACATTATAAATAATTTACTCTATTTAAATCTTCGAATTTTGCATCAAACAGGTTTCCTTTCCTTAACAATCGCCCTAATGGGCACCAACTTGGGAGCAACTCCAAGAAGGTATCAGTTATATTACATGAAGTGACATAATTTCATCGCATTTATAAATAAAAGAGTGCAACGTCTTGTACCCCGATTAGATGTTGCTGTAACCATACCCATAACTCTCCCCATTATTCTTACTCAAGGTATATACGGTCCAAGAATTCTGGTGCGAATCCTCTTCTACTACACATGATTAACAGGTTTAACAATAGTTATGACTCACACAAAAATCACATTAAAGCATACATGGCGACAAGCAACACCATATTAATTATCTTGATTATAACGTGATTCTAAGATAAAAATTTTATGTATCCTTTATTTATCTAAACTTTCCTTACCACACATTAACTGTGAGTGACTAACTATTTGGTCATTTACTTCTATAAACATGTGAATAAATATTCACTAACTACCTTTCTTGTTGATCAAGTAATTAATCAACTACACTGCTTTTCCTTTCTTTATTTACTTTTAGTCAAAACTTTCAAAATATTTAACATTCCAACTTCAATGATGTATCAGTAATACTATAAAAACGGAATGTGTCAAACTTAATAAACAAAACATACTTTTCATACAATCATGTCCACATACTTCTCATGCAAGTCACCTCAAGTCAACAAAGCATTAACTTTTATGTGTATAAAACATAGCATGGAAATCAAACCAATCTAGCATGTTGGCCTTGTGTTATAACGGTGATCCAACACTACTTCTAGAAATCACTCAACTCGAATTTTCCTACATACAAAAAATTGAAACTAATTAAAAACCATGTTGACTAACTTCTACAACAATTCTAAACAAACTATTTACATTGGGGACTTGACCAAAACCTTACCTATATGGTCTCTATTCAATTCCGTATTTTAATTTTAATATTTCCTTTGCAAAACACTTGATTTTAGATAACTTTCTAAAAATGGTAGCTTTGTAAAGTTGCTTCCTTACAACTTTTCTAAATATCATAATTTCACCTTAAGTTCATCGTTTGATGTTTTGTTGTGTTAAAAACAATTATAACTTATTATTTCATGTGTTACTATTTTTAATATGTGTGAACACATGTTATTAGTAATTTAAAGCTTTATATTTTAATTTAAAACTCATCAAAACTCTTTTTAAAATTTATATTTCAAGCATAAAACACTTTTAGAAACAAACCTTATACTATCATCACACTTATAATCTACGCATTCAAATAATTTTTCATGCTTGAAAACATGTTCTTAATATTTTTACTCCTAATTTTCATGCTTTTAAAAATTTGACTGCAATACTAATTTACTTCAAAACCTTTAAAAATCAATCTAAACTTCTTATAATAATCATAATATGAAACTTTAGAGTATTAAAAATCATAAAAACAAGTGATTACATGATTTTTCATAAACCCTAATTCATAATATTCATGAATAACTTATGAATATAAATTTTAAATCTTAAGTACATAGTCATAACTTTAAAACATGATTAAATATAATTTTGAACATGATTTTCACAAGAATTGATGGAGAAATATTTTTTTTTATATATAAGGGGTTCGAAAATACCAAGAAGCGAGGAGGAGGAGGTGGCCGGCGAGGATGTCGACAGTGCACGTGGTGGGACAATGAGATGGTGGGGCGGCGCACAGGTGGTGGTGTCGGCAAGTGAGGGTGGCCACGAAGGGAGGGCTATGTCGTTCCTCTTTTTTTGTTTGAAATTTTTTTTATCTTTTTTTTTTTAGAATCGTAAAGCACAAATCCTAATTTTAATTCTAAAAATTATGTTTTAATGGGTTATTTATATGCCCAAATTAGGCTTTGGTGAATTTACAAAAATACCCCTAATGCTTGAAATTACTTTTCTGCCCTCGTTTTAAAACAATTAAGGAAACTTTGAATATTCTAAATTTAGAAACTTCTTAACATATTCAATTAAATTTAAAGTAACATAAAAATAATTTATTAACTTTATAGAACATAAAAATAGTTATTCTAAGTCACAATTAATTAGATTAATTCTTTACTTTATTTATTTCATTAAATTTTTTAATAAAAACACTAAAAATACTAATATAAAATATGAAATTGAATTATTAAAATACGTGATAATTTGGGGTATTACAATCTACCCCTGATCTATATCTTAGGTTCAAACTAAGTTCTTAATCTTAAGATAGATTTTTTTTATTGTAAATAATACAAATTGGAACACTCACAACTCACACAATTCACCAAAACTTAGATTAGACTGAACCACTCAACAATGCAGTGCTAAGGTTGATTTATTCTTTGCGAGAACACTCAATCACAAATCCTAAAACTAAGGTAAGTATTTTGTAGCTTTGAACTCACAAAACACTCGAAAGTCTTGAGAATTTCGTATGAAACCACACATAAAATATCAATGCAAATAACTTATATTATTGAAAACTGAAAACTAATTTGTTAAAAAAGAATTGTGGCTATATATAATATAACCAACAACTAAATCCTAACAAACCTTTAGACTCTAAACAAAATAGAAAATACCCAAGAATCACGTGGCAATTTGTCCACGTGATCCTAGAAAAATCGTCACCTACACCCACTTGCACATGTTGTATGATCAACTTGCCAACTAGACTCTATCTACTTGCAACTTGCATAAAATCCTAACTAACTTGGACTTTATTCTAACAACTTCACTAATAAACTAATTAACAAAATAATCATCAAGAAATGACTAAAAATCACGGAAAATTAAAGACACCCAACATTCTCAAAAGATCACCAAAAACTCGCCACACACACACACAAGCCTCGTTTTTGTGCAAATTTCAAGAAATGTCTTCTTTTTTTTTTTTTTTTGGTAAAATGTAAGCAATTTTATTACGAAAAAGAGAATAAATACAACCTAGCACTACTTTGGCAAAACTGACTCAGTTCTGCGCTAAGTAGTCCAAAACAAAACTCAACTATACAAATTCCTATCCCAATCAAAAACAAAACAGCAAACTAATACAAACAAAATATCAAAACCANTTTTTTAGAATCGTAAAGCACAAATCCTAATTTTAATTCTAAAAATTATGTTTTAATGGGTTATTTATATGCCCAAATTAGGCTTTGGTGAATTTACAAAAATACCCCTAATGCTTGAAATTACTTTTCTGCCCTCGTTTTAAAACAATTAAGGAAACTTTGAATATTCTAAATTTAGAAACTTCTTAACATATTCAATTAAATTTAAAGTAACATAAAAATAATTTATTAACTTTATAGAACATAAAAATAGTTATTCTAAGTCACAATTAATTAGATTAATTCTTTACTTTATTTATTTCATTAAATTTTTTAATAAAAACACTAAAAATACTAATATAAAATATGAAATTGAATTATTAAAATACGTGATAATTTGGGGTATTACAATCTACCCCTGATCTATATCTTAGGTTCAAACTAAGTTCTTAATCTTAAGATAGATTTTTTTTATTGTAAATAATACAAATTGGAACACTCACAACTCACACAATTCACCAAAACTTAGATTAGACTGAACCACTCAACAATGCAGTGCTAAGGTTGATTTATTCTTTGCGAGAACACTCAATCACAAATCCTAAAACTAAGGTAAGTATTTTGTAGCTTTGAACTCACAAAACACTCGAAAGTCTTGAGAATTTCGTATGAAACCACACATAAAATATCAATGCAAATAACTTATATTATTGAAAACTGAAAACTAATTTGTTAAAAAAGAATTGTGGCTATATATAATATAACCAACAACTAAATCCTAACAAACCTTTAGACTCTAAACAAAATAGAAAATACCCAAGAATCACGTGGCAATTTGTCCACGTGATCCTAGAAAAATCGTCACCTACACCCACTTGCACATGTTGTATGATCAACTTGCCAACTAGACTCTATCTACTTGCAACTTGCATAAAATCCTAACTAACTTGGACTTTATTCTAACAACTTCACTAATAAACTAATTAACAAAATAATCATCAAGAAATGACTAAAAATCACGGAAAATTAAAGACACCCAACATTCTCAAAAGATCACCAAAAACTCGCCACACACACACACAAGCCTCGTTTTTGTGCAAATTTCAAGAAATGTCTTCTTTTTTTTTTTTTTTTGGTAAAATGTAAGCAATTTTATTACGAAAAAGAGAATAAATACAACCTAGCACTACTTTGGCAAAACTGACTCAGTTCTGCGCTAAGTAGTCCAAAACAAAACTCAACTATACAAATTCCTATCCCAATCAAAAACAAAACAGCAAACTAATACAAACAAAATATCAAAACCAAAAAACACCAACAAAACAACCTGCTCAAATCAACATTCCCAACAGCAGCCTTCAGCAGCAAAGAAACCCCAAACACCAGCCTAATATCAGACCTTCAGCCTAATAGCAAACCCCAACTTGCTGCACTGAAACCACCACCAAAAAGAAACTTGCTGCATTGAAACCAAACAAAACAGCTAAACCAGCCAAAACTTAAAAAAAAAAACCAGCAACTACATTCAACATAGTCACCACACCAAAACCTGCAGGCTGCTGTACTATAGTCAGCAGCACCAAAACAGCAACCTGCAGTCCAAAACAAGCACCCCAAGCCTCTGTATCCAGTTCGGCATAAACCCCATTAACCACAGCAGCACCAGGGTCCCTGCAGCAATAAATTCACACTCCAATACAAACCAACTTAGCCACAAACCTGTTAGTAGACTTCAGCAACCAAGGAACCCCAACAACAGCCTAAATCAGACCTTCAGCCTGCAAAAACCAAAACAACTCAACCTTCAACCTGCATCAAACCTTCAAGGCAGCCAAAGCACCAGAATCTGCAGACTGCAGTCACAAGCAACAACCAGCAGTCTGCAGAAACAAAAGGCTGCACAGCAGCTTTCACCATACCCTCTGAGACCTTGCTGCACTGCAGACTGCTGTACTGTAGACACTGCACAGCAAACCCAAAAACAAAGCTATAAATCTGTAGTATAACCTCTCCACTCTGCACACCCATGCTGGAATACTTACCAGCACAGCGACCTATACTGCAATCAACCCACACTGCAATGCTTCAAACTGGCATTTCACCAATTGCAACAGCCAAAAACCAAGATCTTCAACCACCCAGCCAGTCAAAAAACTAACAAAACACCAGCCAGCATCAAAACAGCAGCCAAAATGAGCATCTACCACCAGTGAACCTTCAACACAACAAACAGCCTGCACAGACCCTGCAACTCCAGCAAAAAACCACAACCACTAATAGCCCTAGCACCTTTCCAACCAGCCTGGCACCAGTATTCAGCAGCCACCACAACCTGCAGCAATCATCAGCCAAAACTGCATCCCTGCAAATCAAAACCCCTGCAACCAGACCAGCTTAGACCACCACTCTAATCAGGGACCCTGCAGCACCAGCCTCACATTCCAACACACACCAAACTGAGCTACAAACCTGCAGTAATCAACAGCAACAAACTGCAGCTACCAGCCACACCAAAAGGGACACCAAATTCCATATCAGGCCAGAAACCCCTTTCCCCACAGCCTACCAACCAGAAGCACACCGCAAAACTGCACACAAAACAGCACTAAACCAAAACAGCTGCAGTCTCAAAGAGCAGCAGCCTCAAAAACCACTAAACTTCACTGACAGCAGGTCTGCAATGCCACATAACTACAGCATAACCTTACTAATGCCTCAACAGCTAAACCAACCAACCCTACACACACTAACTCACAACATCATCACAAAAAAACCACCATAAACCAGAGGTAAGCAGTAACACCCTACTTCACCACCCAAAAGCAAAACAAACTACCTATAGCAACCAAACCACCCTTCCACTGCAACCACCACTCTACCAAACCCCTCCCCTCATCCAACCAACAAATGCTGCATCCAATCCCTTTCTGCTACAGGAACAGAGTCTTGCCTAACACTTTGCAGCCTTACTCTCACATTGTACTTAATTTGAGCACAAATTTTTGCAGAGCAGCATTGCTCCACATTCCAATAGCATCGATTCCTAGCTTGCCAAATGCAGTATATCATTGCAGCCATGCTACAGCATAAAACAGCTCTACTTAGCCTACTTGAGCCATAGTGACTCCAAACATGCCACACCTGAGACACATCATAAACACCACAAGGAGTAACACCAAGCTAATCACCAATCACCCTAAGACAGTCCCTACTATAATGACAGTTAAAAAAAAGGTGCACAACTGACTCCCTCTCAGTACCACAAAGCAAACACAACTCAGAATCAGCAATATGGTATCTAGCTAACACATCCCTAGTCTTCATCTTATTTAACATAACCATCCAACTTATAAACGCATGCTTTGGGATCACCAAAGGCTCCCACACCCATTTATACCACCACACATCTTCCCCTGGGGTCATCAGTGATAGGTAACCATCTTTAACAGTGTATTTCTCACCATATCTCCATCCTTTGTCATGAAAAGCATCCTTCATCATCTCCTTGACCTTACAAATGTTCTTCCACCCCCAACTAGCACTAAGAGGTGGACCATATGCCCACCAATCAGCAGTTCTCAAATAAACACTATGCACCCATTTCACCCACAACATATCAGCCTTCATAGCCACCTGCCAAACCAACTTCCCCTTAGCAGCATCATTCCATTTCAAACAATTTCTAACACCCAAACCCCCTCTATTTCTAGGTAAGCAAATAGTTTCCCAAGCCACAGTCACCATTTTAGAGCAACAGTATTTCCCTTCCCAAAGGAAGCCTCGACATAACTGCACCACTCTATACATCACCTTCTTGGGAATAAGAAACACTTGAGCCCAATAAGAATGGAGCCCCATGAGCACAACATTCACCAAAGTTAACCTAGCAGCATAGGATAGGTGCCTAGAAGACCACTGCCTAATCTTCAAGACAATTTTCTCCACCAGCTGGTCACAATGATGGATAGCCAGCCTTTTAGAATGCAGTGGAATCCCTAGATACCTGAAAGGAAAAGCACCCTTAATACACTACAAGAAAACAGCTTATTAGCGACGGAATTTTGCGACGGAATGTTATTCCGTCGCAAAGTCGGTAATTTACGACGGAATTTTAGTCCGTCGCAAATTTGCGACGGAGTAATTACTTTTGCGACGGAATTTTCCGTCGGTATTTTCCTACAAAAATTTTTACAAAATTTAATGAATTTGTGACGAAAAATTTAATTTTACGACGGAATTTACCGTCGGAATTTTGCGACGGAATTTATTCCGTCGGAAATTCCGTCGCAAAATCCCGACAGAATTAATTTTGCTCTTTTACAATTGTTTTGTCGCGCAAAAAAAAAAAAAAAAAAAAGAGAAAAAAAAAAAAAAAAAACCCTAAATTTCTTCTTCCCTCAAACCTTACTCCTCTACACTCCCTCTACAAACTCCCTCAGTCGGCGGCTCCTTCTTTCCCTCTTCTCTCTCGTATGTGTTCTTATTCTCGCCGTCTGTCTTCTTCGTCGTTGCTGCTTCTTCTTCGCCGTCTTGTTTTCTTCGTCGTTGTGCTTTTCTTCGCCGTGTTGTTCTTCTTCTCGCCGTCTTCTTCCTCTTCTTCGCCGTCCTTCGTCGGCTTTCTTCGTCGTTGCTTCCCATTTTTTCATTTTGGTAAGTTAAATTATTCCTTTTTTCTAAATCTTGTTTTTTTTTTTGTTTGTTTATTTTCGTCAATTAATTTGTTAAATCTGCTGTGTTTCCTGTTGTTAGCTTCTAAATCTGTTTTTTTTCTAAATGATTCCACCTCTTTTGTTTTTCGATAATTTTTTTTTTTTTGATGTTGTTTTTCCGAATTAATTTTTTATTTGAAGGGTTTTGTGTTGTTTTGCATCCTTCTCTCCTTATGGCGCACAGCGATCGTGGTGTTTGTTTTTCGATTACTCTTTTTTGCAGTGGATGTTGTTGGACTCCCCAAACCAGAATTTGAGCGGCCGGATTTTTGGGTATGGTATACTGAGCAGAAAGTAAGTCGCACTCTTTATGGCTGGAGATGATCCTACAAAGCAAAGAAAAAGCAAAGCAAAGCAATCAGTTAGTGTTAGAGTTCAAGACGAGGAAATCAGCTCATAGAGCTCCCTGATGCTGCAGACCTCAAATAAACAGGTATTTTCGTGCTTGGCGATGTCACTAACTAGCACGTTTTGTATACATACCAACGTTCGCACATATGGATTTTGGAGGAGAAGTACAGGGACTTGTGGTATTCAACCTACAAACCCTGATGCTAGGAGATTATTTCAAAGTTATAATCCCCTGTTGTTAGCTGTTTTTTTTTTTTGATTTTCTGTTTGCTTATTTCATTTTTGTGTTAGTAGTTGTGATGTATTACTTGATTACTTTGACTTTGATGCTCAAAATTGTGAAATTAACGGGTGTCAATCATTTTGCTTGTATTTTTCTTGTTTCTCATCTTTTGTCGGTAATTGGCGTATTTTTACAAAATAATCAGAACAAAAGTTTTAAAATGCTAGTTTGAACCCTCTATTCACAAAAGAATTTCTGGACAATATGACATGTTGAACTTGGATATTGATTGTTTCATTATCATCGCACAGATGACTTGCAGGTCCTCTTATTGTCTAATCTTGCGAGGATTCTTCTTGTGTTATAAAAGGAATGGTCCAACATGTGAGTTTAGCTACCTGTTGTCTGATCATCAGTCTGTAATTTATTTGAGTATTGTGAAGGTTAGAATTTTGATGACCAAGTTATGTATGTGGTAATATGGTCATGCTTAGTGGAAAATTGCTCTTTATTTTCTGTTCTAATGATGTTAACCAAAATGATGTGCTGAAATCTCCATGGTCAGTTTTGTAAATTATATCTGCTTTTTTTTGTTGTTGTTTAGGGGTGCGGACATGGGGTGGGTGTGAAACGCGCCTGTTCAGCTGCCATTTCTTCCCACACAATTACACCAAACAGCACAGACAGCACAGACAGAGTTGAAGACAAAGAATAGATGACAAATAGGTCAAAGAGGAGGAATATGGTAGCAAAGCCAGACAATCAGAGACGGTTTTAAGAGTAATTGGAACAGTGTCTACGTTACCCTTGTTGTGCAGCACTTTCAGTGCGATAGAGTAACCCCGATGTTTGTGGTTTTGAGGGGATTAGACTCATTGAATTGTCAAATGTCAGTGCTAGTGCAATAATCGAATGGTGATTTGGTATTTCATACTCAATGTTGTTAGTCACAAAAAAATATAAGGATTCAAGACCTAAAAGATGTGCGGGGATCTCCATTCCCATTACAGTGTCAGGTATTTTCTACGGGCACTAGAGGTTAATGAAGAATTAGAAGTTTAGAACAACAAAATTTAGTTGCACACTTGCACTGCTTGAAACAAAATCAAGAAAGCCTTTTTAATGTATACTTTTAGAGATTCTTTTTCTGACACTTATACTGTGTCAAGCAAATTTTTTACTTTGCCTTCATCTCACTGAAAGATATCATTAAGTGTCATTGGCATCTTATTTCATTTTTTTCCTTGTTCTTTTAGTATGCATTCACCAAGTTGGTACACAAGTTTTACTGTATTCAATCTGTGGCTTTTGGAAGGAGACAATCCCTGAGGATGTCATTTGGTGCTCTTAGGATTTGATAGGTAATTCAATTCAACTATTTACACACTCGTGTATTACTCTCTGGTTTGCTTGAAACTTATGACATGAACTATTACTGCCCAAACATGTGCACTTCCTGTTTTGCTTTGCAACTTTCAATATAACTGTTCTACCACTAAAACGTGTAACAATCCTGGTTTGCTCAAGGAGTAAATGACAGATAATTTCTTACTTGTAAATTTCTTGTTGTATGTATGAACCAGGTTGGCCTTTGGTTAGAGGCTTCCACGTTCTCCATCAAGTCACAAGCGAAGATCATTGGTTTTAGATGTCTGAACACCAGCTCCCATTGATGGTGCAAGTGGAGCCTCATAGGCACATCTAGTAGCTGTTCTGCTTCTACTAACAAAGGATCTCTTGATTTCTAGACCTTTGCATGGCTCATATGTCTGAATCCAGAAAGATCGTTGCGTTTGTTTTCCAAATCATGCTATTTCCTGTTATAGCAACAGTAAGTAGACCTTACATGGCAAGTTTGTATCTTCATTCATCATACTTATACTTTAAGCGGGTGTAAATCTGGTATTACATGTTACCCTTGTTGTCAAAGAGGAACAATGTTCCCCTTGTATTTACTATTTTGCGCTCGAGGAGCCAGAACTAGGTATTTTACATGCATTACATAGTTTGGTATTCAATTGAATTACTGCTATTACTATTACTACCTTCTTTATTGGTAATCTGATTCTGCATGTTCACTCCATGGTTTGGATTTTCAAACACTAGCCAAAATAGCTACCAATGCTTGAAGTGCAATAGGCTGACGACTACGGAGTACATAATTAGAAAGCAGATGTAATGTGTTGATTGTTGCATCAGAAAAAACAGTATAAGATCATAGCATTTAATTTTCCGCGGAATTTCCGTCGCAAAACAAAATTTCCGACGGAATTTCCGTCGCAAATTTGCGAGGGAAAATTCCGTCGCAAAAGTCAGTTTGCGACGGAAAATTCCGTCGGAAAAACTGACTTTTGCGACGGAAAATTCCGTCGGAAAACTGAATTTTGCGATGGAAAATTCCCTCGCAATTTGCGACGGAAAATTCCGTCGCAAAAATGAATTTTGCGATGGAAAATTCCCTCGCAAATTTGCGACGGAAAATTTCGTCGCAAAACTGACTTTTGCGATGGAAAATCCCTCGCAAATTTGCGACGGAAAATTCCGTCGGAAATTTTGTTTTGCGACGGAAAATTCCGCCAAAAGTTTACGACGGAAATTCCGTGGAAAATCTTAAATTTGCGACGGAAGGGATTAGCGACGACACGTTTGCGACGGAATTCCGTCGCAAACGTATTTTCCGACGGAATTTCAGTATTTAGCGACGGAATTTTTCGTCGCAAAAAAGCTTTTTTGTGTAGTGATAATCTGTCAACTCGAGGATTCATCTGAATGTACCCAGGGACATTCCAAAATATATAGCAGTCTTGGAATCGTTCCCAGCCAAACCAGAGCTCCATAGAACCTTGCCAAAACATCCTTGATAAGCCTCACAGAATGAAAATCAGCATAACTGAAAATCATCAAATTATCTCAAAACACCAAATGATTCAACTTTATTTTCGGCATCTATAATGAAAGTAAATTCCTCATGTTCTCCAACTTCCTGCAGCAAACTTGACAAATACTCCATAGCCAACACAAAAAAAAAGGAGAAGGGGATCTCCCCTTCCCACTCCCTCTGTCCAGGGAAAAACCCATGCAAACCACCATTTAGAAAATGGGAAAAAGAAGGTAGAACACAACTCATACCCATTTTATAAACCCCTCACGGAACTTCAAAGCATGCACGCATTTCTTCAATAAATTCCCAAGACAAAGAATATAAGCTTTCCTTAAATCAACTTTGATAGTCACCTTTTAGGATGCTTACGAGATCATACTGATGCACATATCCTGACACACCAAGAATTATGCAAAATACTTCTCCCAGGCACACAAAGCTGCCTGCACTTGGTTGATCAAAGAATGCAACACCTCTATTCAACCTCTTGACCCAGTATATAGAGATAACCTTGTAAATGACATTACAACAAGCTATGTCTAAATTGCAGCACCGAAGTGGGCACTCAACCTTGGGATCATAGTAAGAGATGTAGCATTAACCTGCTTCAAGTTTCCAGTAGCAAAAAAATTCAGACTGCCTCCAAGTTCCGCTCCCACACACATTCCAGCACTTTTGAAAAAAATTACTACTATAGCCATCAGGACCTGGGGCTTTCTCATCATCAATATCAAAAACAGCCTCCCTAACATCCATAGTAGTGAAAGGCTGATCAAGTTGCTTGTTGACTTGAGATAAAACAGCCCTTTCCTGACAAGTTCAATATCAATAGCAGCCTCTCGATTAATTTGTATCAAACAACTCTGGTATAATCCAAAAAAGCCGCCACCACACTAGCCTGATCCTCCACCAATACCTGCCATATCGTGAATAGCATAACCTTATTCATGCACCCTCCTTTTCCTCAGAAAATCATGAAACACTTTAGAATTTCATCCCCTTCCTTCAACCCACATTGCTTCGTTTTTCTGTTGTAAAATTTACATCTTAGCCTCATGAGTCCGAACACACTCTCCTGCTCCTTCTCCTCCCCATTAGAGAAAGGTCCTAGGATTTCCAGCCAGTTTCTTTTGACAATTTTGAAGATGCAGATAAGCACAATTATAGTACACTCAATATCAGAAAAACATGCTCTTATTCAATGCTTAACTCTCTCTTCAACGCTTCAACTTCTACAACACTAAACATAGGTGTGCCCTCCACAGGTTGCATCCAACTCCCTGCACAACGTCCAAAAATTGGAGCAAGATCCACATATTAAAATATCTAAACACTCTCCTTCCATCTTCATTTCATTGAAAAGCATGGTAATGAGGACATGATCCATGATCCCCTCTTGGCAGGATTTTGTAAGAGCATGAGGGAACCTATCTTTGACGGTCTATCGATAACACTGTCTATTTTAAAACAAAACCTATGCTCATGATCTTGCTATTAGTCCAAGTAAAAAAACTCCCAACATACTCAATCAGTCAAATCACTTTGATAAAATAATTCAAAATCCAAAAACTCATCCAACGTACTGGAGAACCCATCCTCTCTCCCAAATTCCAAAACATTGTAAATTCACACACGACAAACCATGGCTCATCATTGTACTCCCCAACCTAATCAAAGCATCCCACAATTTCCCTCTATCTGGGGTCATTAATAACC
>PYUH01004037.1:892576-908306 GCA_016808085.1 Suaeda aralocaspica | reverse complement strand
TTTTGTTGTTGTTTAGGGGTGCGGACATGGGGTGGGTGTGAAGCGCCACCTGTTCAGGCTGCCATTTCTCTCCCCACACAATTACACAAAACAGCACAGACAGCACAGACAGAGTTGAAGACAAAGAATAGATGACAAATAGGTCAAAGAGGAGGAATAGTGTAGCAAAGCCAGACAAATCAGAGAGGTCTTAAGAAAGTAAGTTGGAACAGTGTACTCGTTACCCTTGTTTGTGCAGCACTTTCATTGCTGATAGAGTAACCCCGAGTTTGTGGTTTGAGGGGGATTAGACTCATTAGAATTGTCAAATGTCAGTGCTAGTGCAATAATCGAATGGTGATTTGGTATTTCATACTCAATAGTTGTTAGTCACAAAAAAATATAAGGATTCAAGACCTAAAAGATGTGCGGGGATCTCCATTCCCATTACAGTGTCAGGTATTTTCTACGGGCCTAGAGGTTAATGAAGAATTAGAAGTTTAGAACAACAAAATTATAGTTGCACACTGCACTGCTTGAAACAAAATCAAGAAAGCCTTTTTAATGTATACTTTTAGAGATTCTTTTTCTGACACTTATTACTGTGTCAAGCACAATTTTTTTTACTTTGCCTTCATCTCACTGAAAGATATCATTAAGGTGCATTTGCATCTTATTTCATTTTTTTCCTTGTTCTTTTAGTATTGCATCACCAAGTTGGTACACAAGTTTTACTGTATTCAATTGCTGTGGCTTTTGGAAGGAGACAATCCCTGAGGATGTATCTTTGGTGCTCTTAGGATTTTGATAGGTAATTCAATTCAACTATTTACCACTCAATCGTGTATTACTCTCTGGTTTGCTTTTGAAACTTATGACATGAACTAGTTTACTGCCCAAACATGTGCTACATTCCTGTTTTGCTTTGCAACTTTCAATATGAAACTGTCTCTACTAAAAAGGTGTAACAATCCCTGGTTTGCTCAAGGAGTATAATGACAGATAATTTCTTAACTTGTAAATTTCTTGTTGTATGTATGAACCAGGTGCCTTTGGTTTTAGAGGCTTCCCCGTTCTCAATCAAGCTCACAAGCGAAGATCATTGGTTTTAGAATGTCTGAACCCAGCTCCCATTGATGGTGCAAGTGGAGCCTCATATGGCACATCTAGTAGCTGTTCTGCTCTACTAAACAAGGATCTCTGATTTTAGACCTTTGCATGGCTCATATGTCTGAATCCAGAAAGATCGTTGCGTTTGTTTTCCAAACTCATGCTATTTCCTGTTATAGCAACAGTAAGACCCCTTACAGGCAGTTGTATTCATTCATCATACTTATTACTTTCAAAGCTGGTGTAAATCTGCTTATTATATGTTACCCTTGTTGTCAAAGAGGAACAATGTTGCCCC
Source organism: Suaeda aralocaspica (assembly GCA_016808085.1). NCBI lineage: Eukaryota > Viridiplantae > Streptophyta > Magnoliopsida > Caryophyllales > Amaranthaceae > Suaeda > Suaeda aralocaspica. Next base: position 906,919 of record PYUH01004037.1, on the reverse strand, counting down.
TTGTATTTACTATTTTGCGCTCGAGGAGCCAGAAAGGTATTTTACATGTACATTACATAGTTTGGTATTCAATTGAATTACTGCTATTACTTATTACTACCTTCTTTAATTGGTAATCTGTATTCTGCATGTTCACTCCATGGTTTGGATTTTCAAACACTAGCCAAAATAGCTACCAATGCTTGAAGTGCAATAGGCTGACTGACTACGGAGTACATAATTAGAAAAGCATGTAATGGTTGATTGGTTGCATCAGAAAAAACATGTAATAAGATCATAGCATTTAAGATTTTCCGACGGAATTTTCCGTCGCAAAACAAAATTTCCGACGGAATTTTCCGTCGCAAATTTGCGAGGGAAAATTCCGTCGCAAAAGTCAGTTTTGCGACGGAAAATTCCGTCGGAAAACTGACTTTTGCGACGGAAAATTCCGTCGGAAAACTGAATTTTGCGATGGAAAATTCCCTCGCAAATTTGCGACGGAAAATTCCGTCGGAAAACTGAATTTTGCGATGGAAAATTCCCTCGCAAATTTGCGACGGAAAATTCCGTCGGAAAACTGAATTTTGCGATGGAAAATTCCCTCGCAAATTTGCGACGGAAAATTCCGTCGCAAAACTGAATTTTGCGATGGAAAATTCCCTCGCAAATTTGCGACGGAAAATTCCGTCGGAAAACTGAATTTTGCGATGGAAAATTCCCTCGCAAATTTGCGACGGAAAATTCCGTCGCAAAACTGAATTTTGCGATGGAAAATTCCCTCGCAAATTTGCGACGGAAAATTCCGTCGGAAAACTGAATTTTGCGATGGAAAATTCCCTCGCAAATTTGCGACGGAAAATTCCGTCGCAAAACTGAATTTTGCGATGGAAAATTCCCTCGCAAATTTGCGACGGAAAATTCCGTCGCAAAACTGACTTTTGCGATGGAAAATTCCCTCGCAAATTTGCGACGGAAAATTCCGTCGGAAATTTTGTTTTGCGACGGAAAATTCCGTCGCAAACGTTTTACGACGGAAATTCCGTCGGAAAATCTTAAATTTTGCGACGAAGGGATTAGCGACGACACGTTTGCGACGGAATTCCGTCGCAAACGTATTTTCCGACGGAATTTCAGTATTTAGCGACGGAATTTTTCCGTCGCAAAAAAGCTGTTTTGTTGTAGTGATAAATCCTGTCAACTCGAGGATATCATCTTGAATGTACCCAGGGACATTTCCAAAATATATAGCAGTCTTGGAATCATTCCCAGCTAAACCAGAGCTTCCATAGAACCTTGCCAAAACATCCTTGATAAGCCTCACAGAATGAAAATCAGCATAACTGAAAATCATCAAATCATCTGCAAACACCAGATGATTCAACTTTATTTTCTGGCATCTATAATGAAAAGTAAATTCCTCATGTTCTCCAACTTCCTGCAGCAAACTTGACAAATACTCCATAGCCAACACAAAAAGAAAAGGAGAAAGGGGATCTCCTTGCCTCACTCCCCTCTGTCCAGGGAAAAACCCATGCAAACCACCATTTAGAAAAATGGAAAAAGAAGGAGTAGACACACAACTCATCACCCATTTTATAAACCCCTCACGGAACTTCAAAGCATGCAGCATTTCTTCAATAAATTCCCAAGACAAAGAATCATAAGCTTTCCTTAAATCAATCTTGATAGTACACCTTTTAGGATGCTTACGAGATTCATACTGATGCACTATATCCTGACACACCAAGATATTATGCAAAATACTTCTCCCAGGCACAAAAGCTGCCTGCACTTGGTTGATCAAAGAATGCAACACCTCATTCAACCTCTTGCACAGCATTATAGAGATAACCTTGTAAATGACATTACAACAAGCTATAGGTCTAAATTGCAGCACCGAAGTTGGGCACTCAACCTTAGGGATCATAGTAAGAGATGTAGCATTAACCTGCTTCAAAAGTTTTCCAGTAGCAAAAAAATTCAAGACTGCCTCACAAGTCTCCGCTCCCACCACATTCCAGGCACTTTTGAAAAAATTACTACTATAGCCATCAGGACCTGGAGCTTTCTCATCATCAATATCAAAAACAGCCTCCCTAACATCCATAGTAGTGAAAGGTCTGATCAGTTTGCTTTGTTGATCTTGAGATAAAACAGCTCCTTTCCTGACAAGTTCAATATCAATAGCAGCCCTCTCGATTAATCTTGTATCCAACAACTCTTGGTAATAATCCAAAAAAGCCGCCACCACACTAGCCTGATCCTCCACCAAATTACCTGCCATATCGTGAATAGCATAAACCTTATTCTGCACCCTCCTTTTCCTCAGAAAATCATGAAACACTTTAGAATTTACATCCCCTTCCTTCAACCACATAGCTTTCGTTTTCTGTTGTAAAAATTTAAATCTAGCCTCATGAGTCAGAACATACACCTCTCTTGCTTCCTTCTCCTCCTCCATTAGAGAAAGGTCCCTAGGATTTCCAGCCAGTTTCTTTTGACAATTTTGAAGATGCAGATAAGCACAATTATATGTACACTCAATATCAGAAAAACATGCTCTTATTCAACTGCCTTAACTCTCTCTTCAAACGCTTCAACTTCTTTACCAACCTAAACATAGGTGTGCCATCCACAGGTTGCATCCAACTCCCTTGCACAACGTCCAAAAAATTTGGAGCAAGACTCCACATATTAAAATATCTAAACACTCTCCTTCCCATCTTCATTTCATTGAAAAGCATGGTCACATGAGGACAGTGATCCATGATCCCCTCTGGCAGGATTTTTGTAAGAGCATGAGGGAACATATCTTTGCACGGTCTATTCGATAACATCCTGTCTATTTTAAAACAAACCCTATGCTCATGATCTTGCTTATTAGTCCAAGTAAAAAAACTCCCACACATACTCATATCAGTCAAATCACTTTGTAATAAACAATTTCTAAAATCCAAAACCTCATCCAACGTTACTGGAGAACCCATCCTCTCCTCCAAATTCAAAACATTGTTAAATTCACCACCGACAAACCATGGCTCATTCATTGTACTCCCCAACCTAATCAAAGCATCCCACAATTTCCCTCTATCCATGGGGTCATTATAACCATAGACAATAGTAAACAAAAACGAACACCCAGTAGCAATATGGACCACAGAAGCATGAATCCATTGATCACCCACTTCCAATAGAGAAGCCACAAAAAACACTGGATTCCACAATAACCAAATTCTACCAGTTTTATCATGTTGATAGTTAGCATAGAAACTCCAACCTTCACCAAGATTAGGCAAAACCCTCCCCACATTCTGAGGCTTTACCTTTGTTTCAAGAAGTCCAAATAACCCTAGCTTATGTTGGTCCAAAAACCATTTTATATCTCTTTGTTTGCTAAGGCTATTAAGACCTCTTATGTTCCAGAAACCTAAATTATCCATTAGGAATCCGTACTGGATCCCCCGCTTCCCCATGCTTACTACTCATCAAACCAGAACCATCCTGTCCCCCTTGTTCACTAACACTCCCAATCACTTGAGATGGAATCAATGTTATCCCATTACCTATAGGTACAGGCCGCTGAGCATCTCCAAACACCCCCCCATCAACTCCACCCACACTCCCCTCACTCTGATGAACAATTCCAGGAACCAATTCCTGAATACCATCACTCACCTCTACCACATTATCAACAGCAACCCCCCCAATAGAATGTGAAGGGACAGGAACAACAGCAGCAGTGGTTGTCTGCCCCCTCTGGTGCTGCACAGGCTTTGGGAGCCATCTCTTCCCTGGCTGTGCAGTCCTTGCCTCCCCCTTGGACACACATTGAGCAGCCTTGTGCCCATAGCCCTTGCATTGCTCACATGTGATAGGCAGCCACTCATACTCCATAGTTTGAATCACTAAACCGCCCATTTCATCCAAAAACTGAATTTCATGAACCAAATCTTGATTCATTTGCAACTCAACCATCACCCTAGCATAATCAAGAATGTCCTTGTTTGTAGTAGCCATATCAGTTTTCACAGGTTTCCCAATCATACTAGATATTTTCATCAAGGATGATTTCCCCCAAAACCTCAAGTCTAATCTAGGCAAGCGAACCCACACAGGGACCTGGCAAATCTGCTCCGGTATCAATTCCATGCCTGGGACCCACCTCTTCATCACCACTGGCTTCTTATCAAAAGTAATAGGACCTCCATTCACTGCTTTATCCCTAGCACTTCCATCTTTGAACTTCACTATGAAAACCCCATTTGACATCCTAGCAACCTTAGTCACACCAAATCTCCCCCAAACACGCCTCACAAATGCATTCAACACCCCATACGGCGGTTTCCCCCCCATTATGAAACAAACTAGAGATGAATCCCAGTAATCGATTTCCCCTTGAATATCCTCATAAGAAATCTTAACACAACCATTAGAGTTAGAACCATTACCTGCTAGGTTCAAACCATCATCACAAAAATCCCCAAACAGCGTTGATCGCCATGGCACCGCTCCAGTCCCCTGTTTTGCCATCCCATGCTCGCCGGAAGACAGAGGAGCCTCTGTCATTAGCCCCACTCCCCGCGTCACATACCCCTCCCCTAACTGCACCCCACTATTCTCCACCCCCCTTCCTCCCACTAGTCCCCCATCCTCAGTCCCTTGCAATGGAGTCACCTTTGGAGTTGCCGGCACCGGTGAGACAGCATTATCATTCTTTCCTCCTTTCTTCCTTCGCATCACAGTTAGCCACTCACTGACCTGGATATTCACAAGATTGCCCCCTCCTTCACTCAGCCGAACATTCTTTAGACCAGAATTCTCCATTACCGATTCATCCGACAAAACCTCCGTCAACTCACCTCTTATGATTTCACCTTCCTCCAACAGTTCATCTTGAAAGTTCTCGCTACTATCATTCCATTGATTATTTACCGAATTAGCTTTCTTTGATGACTTCGAACCATTTTTCTCATTTTTTTTAGTTTTTCTCCCACCTTTTGCCATGCTGAAATCAAGAAAAGCTCAAAAAACCATGAACGAACTCAGATCCCCAAAAATCAAGAAATGTCTTCAATCTTCAAGAAACCTTCCAAGAACAATTCTTTTAATGAAGAAATCTTCAAGAAAGCATTTTCCTTGACCTCTAGGATGACAAAGATGGTTAAGACTCTAATGCAATTAAAGACACCTATGCCTGAAATGAGAAAAACCCAAGCAACTGCAGTGGGAAAAAATCCATAGGCAAAAACAAACTTATTCCCTGAATCCACCATCTTTCCATTGGCATGTGGCCAATCCTAACCAGGTAAATGTAATATGCAACAATTTCCATGAGCCAATCCAAAGCCATGTAAACCAAATGGTCTAATCCCTTGAATTTCAGAATGACTTAGAATTAACTCTTTGTGACCATTGCTTGACTCACTGCTTGAATCTGCTTCCTAATCAACCCCCCTTAGAAGAAGTTTCATCCCAAAACTTTGTGTAAATTATTATATGGAACTTGAATAGAGACTGTATTTCTTCTCAAAACCCTTCATTTTTATCCTTAGTTGTTGTAGACTTTAGACACTTACTTATACATTTCCTTATAACTTTAGAAAACACACATAAAACCTCCATAAAACTTGTAAAACTTAAGGGAAGAATGCGTGAAATTCTATCGCACTCTACCCCCCTTAAGAATCAAGTTACGTCCCCGTAATTCTACTAACCTGAAATAACTCTGGATACTTTTTCTCATCATATCCTCAGCTTTTCAAATTGCTTCTTCGGTTTCTTGGTTAAACCACAACACTTTAACTATTTTGACATTTTTTCTACAAGTATCACGAACTTTACTATCAAGTATTTTGATTGGCTTCTCTTCATAGGTCAAAAATTGGTTTAACTCTATCGTTTCAGGTTGCAACACATCTGACTTATCCGGCACATACTTTCTTAATTGAGACACATCAAAAACATTGTGAACTTTGCTCAACACCATTGGTAACGCTAATTTATATGCAACCTTTCCAATATTTTGCAAGATCTCATAAGGTTCAACGTATTTTGGGCTTAACTTCCCCTTTTTCCCAAACCTCATCACACCTTTCATCAGTGATACTTTTAGTAACAGCTTATCACCAACTTCAAACACGACTTGTTGATGCTTTTGGTCTTCATAGGATTTCTTTCTATCCTCTACAGCTTCTATCTTTGCTTGTATCGCTCTTACCTTATTGGTAGTTTCGTCAGTCAACTGAGGTCCTAGAATTATTTTCTCACTTATATCGCTCCAACATAAGGGTTGCACTTCCTTCCATACAGTGCCTCAAAAGGTGCCATGCCAATACTCTCATGGTAGCTATAGTTGTATGAGAATTCGATCAAATCCAAGAAATCCTCCCAATTCCATTGAACATCCATTACACAAGCTCTCAACATGTCCTCTGATGTCTGTATGGTTCTCTCTATTACATCATCGGTTGCTGGATGGAAAGATGTATTCATTCTCAACGCTGTACCGAAGTTCTTATGGACACTTTTCCAGAATTTCGAAGAGAAATCTAGAATCCCTATCTGAAACAATGTCCTTTGGAACTCCATGTCACCTCACAACATGTTTTATGTGAGCCTTTGCAAGTTGTTCCATCTTCCAAGTCTCCTTCATCGGTATAAACACAACTGATTTAGTAAGCCTATCCACAACAACCCATATGGTATTATTTTGATTCCTTGACTTTGGCAAGCAGGTTACAAAATCCATTGATATGCAATCCCACTTCCATCCTGAGATTTCAAGTGGTTGAACTTCTCCTTGTGGCCTTTTATGCTCAAATTTCACCTTTTGACAAGTAAGAAACTTACTCACCAATTCGACTACTAACCTCTTCATTCTAGGCCGCCAATACACCTTCCTCAAATCCTTATACAGTTTATCACCTCCGAGGTGAACTAAGTATGATGTATTATGACCTTCCTCCATAATCTTCCTTTTCCATTTGTCGCATTTCTGCGGTACACACCATCTTCCTTTATACCTCAAAGTTCCATCTTCATGGTTTTTGATGTCCATAGGCTTTCTTGCGTTCAATATCTCCTTTATTCTATCCAATTTCACATCTCCATCCTAATTCTCTTTGATCTCCTCAAACACTATCGGTTGGATACTAAGATTACAAAGTATTCCTTTCAACGATCCCTCTTTCACTATTTCCAAATTCATCCTTTCCATATCCGTACATAGTCTATCAACGACCACTCGAGAATTCACTTTATCAATTTGAGCCATCTGCTTTGCCGCATATTGAAATCGTTTTGAGTGAAAAAGTACTTTCAGCTCTTGTGATCCGTGTAGATTATACACTTCACTCCATACAAGTATTGTCTCCATATCTTTCAAGACAAACACGATCACCGCTAACTCAAGATCGTGGGTGGGATAGTTTGCTTCGTACGGCTTCAACTGTCTCGAAGCATACGCAATCACCTTTCTATTTTGCATTAAAATACATTACAAACCATTTTTAGAAGCATCACTATACATGTCATAAGAACCACTCTCGTCTGGTAATGTCAGAATTGGAGTTGTAGTCAAACGTTCCTTTAGAGTCTAAAATGCCTCCTCACACTTATCACTCCAAACAAACTTACAGTATTTCTTCATTAACAACGTCATCGGCTTAGCGATCCTCGAGAAGTCCTTTACAAACCTTCGGTAATACCCTGCTAAACCCAAGAAACTTCGCACATGTAACATATTCTTAGGTGTGGGCCACTCCTTCACTGCCTCAATCTTGGCTTGATCTACTTCAACTCCCTCTTTTGAAACAAAATGTCCCAAAAATTCGACTTTCTCCAACCAAAATTCACACTTTGAGAATTTGGCATATAACTTATTCTCCCTCAGCGTCATCAAAATAGTCTTTAAATGTTGCACATGTTCTTCCTTGCTCTTAGAGTACAACAAAATGTCATCAAAGAACACTACCACAAATTTTTCGAAAAATCGTTTAAAAAATTTATTCATTAAGTCCATGAAAATTGCTGGTGCATTCGTTAGCCCAAAAGGCATAACAATGAACTCATAATTCCTATACCTCTTTGTAAAAGTCGTCTTTGATATGTCTTCGTCAGCAATCCTCAATTGATGGTATCCTGAACTGAAATCGGTCTTTGAGAATACCGTAGCTCCTTTCAACTAATCAAACAAGTCATCAATTCTTTGTAAAGGATACTTGTTCTTGATCGTCACCTTATTCAACTCCCTATAATCAATACATAACCTCATGCTCCCATCTTTATTCTTCACAAACAACACTAAAGCTCCCCAAGGTGAAGCACTAGGCCTAATGTAACATATTTTTAACAAATCTTGTAACTGCTCCTTCAACTCACTCATTTCCGCAGGTGCCATCCTATATGGTGCTTTAGAAATGGACGTCGTTCCTAGCACTAAGTCTATGGTGAAGTCAATTTCTCGCATTGGTGGCATTCCCGGAATCTCCTCCGGAAACACATCTAGGAAAACCCTTACTACCTTACTGTCCTCTAGCTTAGAAGACTTGACGTGATCTTTATCCCTCACACTATAAAAGTAAATTGGGAAACCTCTATTCACATACCTAGCAAACCTCATCATTGACACTACTTTGTTGTGTATCAACCTTCTTACCCTCCAATAGCTCACTTTCTTACCCTTTTTAACTAACGAGATTTTCTGTGGCTCACACAAAATCTCAGCCTTTTGTTCACTCAACCAATCCATCCCTAGGATCACTTCTAAGTCACCCAACTAAAACTCGATTAGGTTAGCCTTGAACTCCACTCCTTCTATCTCAATTGGAACATCGAAATATCTCTTTGAACATTGTACTTTTTGTCCTGATGGTAACACTATTGACATATCTATTGTGTCTACTTTTTCCAAAACAGGCATTAACTTTTCCAAAATTTTAGTGGATACAAAAGAATATGTTGCACTAGAATCGAACAAAACTTTAACAGGAAGAGAGTGAATAGAGAAAGTACCAGTAGTCACGTCCTTACTAGTATCCGCTTCACTTCGTGCCATCACATTCAGGTTTCCGTTATTCGAGGTCTTAGTTAGGCCTCCTCTATTGCCACTTCAATTCCTATTCCCGGCTTGTTGCAATATCTTCCCTTCAATATTTCCTTGGAAACCCTTCAGCTAACCTCCTATTGAATTTCCCTTGATTTGTGACCCTTGTCCTTCCTTTTCTTTACCCTTGGAGAAGCACTCATACTCACGATGTCCGAGCTTGTTACACAAATGGCAAGTCACTAGGTTTCCAGCATAGTCCCTACCTAGATGATTGTTAGGACACTTCTTGCGGAAGTAGACTCGACCTCCATGATTAGGATTTGCAAAGTTGCCTTTATTCTCCTGAAAAGTGTTGTTGAAACGAGGCTTCTTAAACCCACCATGACTTCCTTGTTGGTTAAAGTTTCCTCCACCATCCTTTCTTTTCACCCTCGTCTCACCTTCTTTCAGCATCTCTTTCTTCTTTTGGTCCAAGCCATACAAGTGTGTAGCTCTACCATATAACTCATCCAATGACTCAAAAACTTGCCTGGCTAGTTGAAACTAATTAATTATGGGCAACCCTCTCTCAAAACGTCTAGCCTCCAGTTTCTCCATTGCTACATCCTCCTTACCAAACCTAGACAACTCTATAAACTTCGAGGAGTACTCAGTAACTGACATACTCCTCATCTTGAGCTCCACAAACTCATCAGCCTTCTGGTTTTGATGGAACACAAGGTACAACTTATTGCGAATCTGCTCCCGAAACACAATCCAATTAAATACTCGCAACGCCCTGATCACAGCTTCATTCTGTGACTACCAAAGATCTGCTTCTCCACTTAAGTAGTAAAATGCATGGTTTACCTTGGATTCTTGTGGACACTAAATCACACCAAACAGCTTGTTGAACTCTCTCAACCGTCCCGATAAATAGTTGGATTGGGTTCTCCTTGGTATGTAGGCGGCTTGCTTTAAGCAATTTTCTTTAAAAGTTCCCCAGCAAGATCGCCTCCATTACCATTTCCACTAGCGGCTAACTGCTAAGCTACCGTAGCCAATTGCCTCACTACGTCATTCAGCTGATTGTTGTTACGCTCAGCCATCTGTAGACACCTAATTTAGTCCCCCTGTCCCGCGGCAGGACTCTATGATGATTAAAAAAACTCATTTCTCTAGAAGATTGGATAATCGAGTATACTTGGGCATAAAAATAAATCTCGGATATTATAAAATTTCCATTCTTATTTAACGGACCTTTTATCCCAATGCCTCTTTTATTATTTTAAATAAATAAATAAAATAAAATTAAATAAAATTAAAAAAAATCTTTCAAAAAAAATGTAGCGCGCTTAATTTAGTCACAGTTAGCAGCGCTACCCTAGTAGCGTTGTAGGGTTTCCTGCGCTACAGGGCCAGCGCGATTCGGCGTACCGCGCTAGCAGCCCAACGCGATTAGGGTTCCCACGCTGTTATAAAAACCTTCATTTCCTTCATTTCTCGAACAACTTTTTTTACTTATTCTCTCCCTCATACTTAATTAATCCGATTATTGCTTTTAAACAACCTTATTTTTTATAATAATTATTTATTATTTATTTGCTATTTATTTTTAAAAAGTTGCTACAAATTTTGATAATATTGAAACAATAATTCGACTGTGCCCAAATTAACACTCGACGACTCCAATCTTCATACGAGAATTGGTACGTTTCCTGAGAGCCCTAAAAATCAAACTTGTGGATTTGTTGTTGTTGGTTTTCCGAATCATTTACCATTTTTATCATTTTGTTTTTGTTAAAGGGCTTAATTTGAATTAATTTATCACATTAAGCTTAGATAATTTTTGGACAAATTATACACAAATTATACACAAATTATACAAAATAATAATTTACAACCTAACACAAAAACCTAATAATTTGTGTATAATTGAGAGAAAACTAATAATGGCCGCCTACGGGCTAATATGACGCACTCCATCATATTAGTACCTTCACCCCCGAATCCAACCTTTGGTTCGTAAGATCATAACTTGGAGTCATCCCCATGGGATCGAAAGGGTTATTCGTGCAATTTAGATTATTGTCCCGTATTCGTGTCCCATTCGTAATCAATCTAAATACACGGTTTATGAGTTTGATTCCTAAAACTTATTGGCGACTCCTTATTAGCATCGTCCGTATTCGTATATTATTATCTCACTCAAGAAAAAGATAATTAAAAAAACAAAAAAAAAAAAACTCCAAAATAGCGTAGCGCGACAGACTTTGTCACGCTAACGTCGCATCGTCACAAAGCTTGCCGCGCTACACCTGCAGCGTGACAAACTTTGTAGCGCTGCACAGTCAGCGTGACAAACTCTGTCACGCTACCACGCTAGCGCGACTGAAATTCCTGCGCTCCTGTTTTTTTGCAAAATACTTCTAAAAAAGTCCATTTCACCTTTCCTTAAGCCAATTTTTTAGGTCTAACTTGACCTATGGACGGTTTGGGAAAGGTGACCAAAAAATTTGGGACCCTAAAATCCGGGGCCCCTACAGTGGCGACTTCACTGGGGACTAAAAGATGGTGAGACTTGAAAGTTTTCTCTCAAATTATACACTTATTATATTTAGAACATTTGCATTTTTTTAGTCATATTGCATACATGTAACATACACTTGGCCTCCATGTGTTTGAAACATGCCTTAAGATTACCGTGATAATTCTACATTTCGGGGAGGAACTATTGACTTGGTGGGGCCCATGGTCTCTAAGCAACCGAGCAAGATAGAACCTTATCCCAACTACATCAATTTCTAAGCCGCCCATGGTACTTAGATGGGAGAAACTTCATATCTAACGGTTATTATACCGCAAAGTGTTGAAGCACACTCCTTAGATGTAGGACCCTTTTGACTGACCATGACTGACCGTAGTTTGACTGCATTATTTAGTAATTATTTGCTTCCCTTTTGTTTTATAAAGTTGCTTGTTTTGCTTTTTATATTTTGTGCATATGTAGATTTTCTGAGGTTTTCAAATCAATTTTAATCACAATATATTATTAGCTACCTAAATTAATTGATTACGTAAAATATTTTCCATAATTTTAAATTATATTCTTTGATATCATTTGATTGCTTGGAAGATTTTTATGCACCAATATATTTGATTTAGTTAATAAAATATTGCAAAAGATATTATTAATCAAATCCTTGATCTTCTTAGGATTTGATTAATAGAATCTTTTATTAAATGGAAACTAACTTATACACTTAACATTTATTAGAAAATTCAAATAATATTAACGATTTCAAAAATATTTTAACTTTTTGAGATTTTTAATATAATTCGAATCTTTTGGAAATTTACTAATCAATTCCTTTCATTTAGAATTTTATTAGTTTAATTCCAAATTTCTAATAAATCTAACTATCTCACTTTCCCTTGTATTATTTTCAAAAAATCAAACACTTATAATAATTTTTTTTTAAAACTCAAAAAAAAAAAAAATCCATCAAGGTTAATTATGATATTTATATTTTTTATTAATTTTTTATTTTTCCTATGAGCTTCCCATCAATTAACCTTGATTGTTATAACTCTAATTGTTGAGTCTCGTTTCTTTTTTCTTCTATTATTTTTTGTGTTCCCTCATCATCTCTTTGTAAGGACCCAATAATGATAATCTGAAGATTACTAATTGCTTGACAATGCACGATTTTGATCAATGTTTTTAATGACTCACATACAAATAACATCATCACCAATCTTTCAAAAGTTCGCTCTAATAATAGGCCCATTTAGGCCTAAATAACGTATATATGGGCAACATGGACATGAATCCAAACCCATTAAATACAAATTTAATGATAACTTAGCAAAAATCAATAGAAACTTGCAGCGTAACTACTCTACAACGCTACACAACAAAGCGCAACTCTTCTAATTGTGCTACACTATTAGCATCAAAAGTTTAATAACGCTACCTTGCTAGCGCTACTTCTTTTGTCACGCTACAAAGCTAGTGCTAGAACTTTTTTTGCGCTAAAAAAGTCATGTATTTGAATAGTTTTGATGAATATGTAGTATTTATTTGAAATTACTCATACACATTTAAATCATAATAACCGCAACTAAAAGGGTTTTAAGTATTTTAGAGCCCGTTTGTTTAATAAGAACCCACTTTGGTTTTTTTTTCAACATTTTATCTATTAACACATACTGAAGGACACATTCTTGTAAGTGCAATCATTATAATATGAAATTGCAAGGGTTGCTACATATTATTGGCATACAAATGATGAAAAAATGCCTAATGTTAAACAAAGAAAATTTATTTGCTTAGAAAGTGAAATATGTGCTATATTACTACTTTTTCTAAACACTCCATCCCACATTTGCATCAAACGCATCATTCTAAGTGTTTCAATTTGAGCATGGTTCAACCTACTCCTAAATGTTTGATTTAGAATCTATTGATCAATAGACCCAAGGTCTATAGTTTGGACTGAAATATAACGAAGTTTCAATCAATTATGGTCATATTTAAAATTCTTCAAATGAAGCTCAAGAAAATCCGAAGAACATTATTCAAGACGACGTAGACGCGTACTACAAGAAACATATTGGACCAAAACATAACTCCATTCACTTTCCTAGTTTAATTTCTCTCTTTCTTTTCTCCTTCTTTCAAGGCAGAGTTTGAGACTTTTGCTGCCAAGTATCATTATGTACTAATTTCAACTATCAAAAAATAAAATTTATTTCATATTAAAATTGTACATTCTCTCTCTACTCATCATCTTGCTTAAACAATTACAAGTGAATGAACTCATCAAGTTGAGTTAATCAACATGGCAATCAAGAACAAGTTAAGCACAAATTCATCTCATATAGACTACGTTGTTCATATCAAATGCACCCTCAATTTGACGCATCCACTCCTTGAACAACTTACTCTATATTTTACATCCTTTAAATTAAATGTGTCAATTACTTAATTAAGTTATTAAAGCAAAGTGGTTCAAATAAGTTCTCTTTTGGGAAACAAACTTTACTTTATTAACCATAGACTCAGTCGTCACGAGCCTAAAAGTTTAATTGAGGCTCAATTTAAGTCTCAAAAATTGGGGGCTCACTCCAAGTCCACTTAGTGTTTATTTAAAGATGCAATACACCAACATAAGAGGCACCTTTGAAACCCTAAAAATGTCTCCCTTATCTTGAATAACCTATATTATGATCCACTTTCTTGGTAGCCCGTTTGCGCCTAAACACATAGCTTGTTTCTTTCAACCTACATCAAACTTAGCCTGGGGATGGGAATGCTACGAGGACATAAATTA
>PYUH01004037.1:867135-886379 GCA_016808085.1 Suaeda aralocaspica | reverse complement strand
AAAAAGTAATAATGAGCGAATTTATTACACTTTTTCAATAATTTCGGTAAATAAACGAATTTACTCAAAATAGTAATAAATGAGCGAATTTATTACATTTTTTCAATAATTTCGGTAAATAAGCGAATTTACTCAAAATAGTAATAAATAAGTGAATTTATTACCTTTTATTCAAATATTTTCTGTAAATAAGCGAATTTAATAAAAATAGTAATAAATAAGCGAATTTATTATCTTTTCTTCAAACACCTCTTTGGTAAATAAGCGAATTTACTAAAATAGTAATAAATAAGCGAATTTATTACCCTTTTTTCAAACACTTCTTTGGTAAATAAGTGAATTTATTAAAATAGTAATAAATAAGCGAATTTATTACCTTTTTTTCAAACACTTCTTTGGTAAATAAGTGAATTTACTAAAATAGTAATAAATAAGCAAATTTATTACCTTTTCTTCAAATATTCTTAGTATATAAGCGAATTTACTAAAAATAGTAATAAATAAGCGAATTTATTACATTTTTCAATAATTTCGGTAAATAAGCGAGTTTACTCAAAAAACTAATAACTGAGCGAATTTATTACATTTTCTTCAAACACTTTTTTATAAATAAGCGAATTTACAAAAATAGTAATAAATAAGCGAATTTATTATCTTTTCTTCAAACACCTCTTTAGTAAATAAGCGAATTTACTAAAATAGTAATAAATAAGCGAATTTATTACCTTTTTTCAAACACTTCTTTGGTAAATAAGTGAATTTACTCAAATAGTAATAAATAAGAAAATTTGTTACATTTTCTTCAAATATTCTTAGTAAATAAACAAATTTACTAAAATAGTAATAAATAAGCGAATTTATTACCCTTATATGTTCACATATTTTAGTAAATAAGCGAATTTACTAGATTAGTAATAAATAGAGTAATATATTACTTTTGCTTATAAAATTGAATTTACAATGTTTAAATAAATAAACGAATTTATTAAAACTCATTTTCTATATTTCGATTTCAAAGTAAGAAAGTCGATTAATTAGAAAATAACTATTCCAATTTTCGAAAACAAAAAGGTTTTTTTATGTTCTGGAAGCCATTGCTTTCTAAAATCTTGATACACCCATTGGTTAATAAGGAGCCATCGGTTCAGAATATGGAAGTCTCGAAAAGCGATTCGAGCATACTTTGATTTTCGTCTTACTCAAACTCAATCAAAGTGGGGGCTAACTGTAGACAGCTAATTTAGTCCGCGGTCCCGTGGTAAGACTCCATGATGAACAATAAAACCCACTTCTCTAGATTATTGGACTTAATTTTATATAGGCTCAATATTTGATTTAAAAAAAAAAGTGAGAGAGAGAAAAACGAGTTTTAGCGTAGTGCGACTCAGCAAGTCGCGCTGACGCCGCAGCGTGACAGCTTGTGTCACGCTGGCTGGTCAGCGTTATTAAACTTGTAACGCTACCTGGCCAGCGTGATAAAACCTGTTGCGCTACACATTTTTCTTATAAATACCCTTTTTTTTCTACTCTAAAACTATCCTCTTGACTTTCTTGATTTTTTCTACCCATTCTCACACTTCCAAAACCGATTCTCTTATTCTCCTAAACCTACTTTCTCTCTCTTTTTTCTCCTCTTCTCTTTACACTTAAACTTTTCTCCATCAAATTATCTTTTTATTTCATTTCTAATAGTAATAAATAAGCGAATTTATTACAATAATTCCAGTAAATAAGCGAATTTACTTAAAATAGTAATAAATAAGCGAATTTATTACATTTTTTTTCAATAATTTCAGTAAATAAGTTAATTTACTCAAAATAGTAATAAATAAGCGAATTTATTACATATTTTTCAATAATTTCAATAAATAAGCGAATTTACTCAAAATAGTAATAAATAAGCGAATTTATTACATTTTTTTTAATAATCTTAGTAAATAAGCGAATTTACTCAAAATAGTAATAAATAAACGAATTTATTACATATTTTCAATAATGTCAGTAAATATGCGAATTTACTACATTTTTTCAATATTTTCAGTAAATAAGCGAATTTAGTCAAAATAGTAATAATGAGCGAATTTATTACCTTATTTCCAGTCAAAAGAAAACTTATTCAAAATACTAATACTAATTTATTTTCTAAGTGTTTTGATAAATAAGAGAATTTCTTAAAATCTATTTTTGATTTCAGTTTCGAGAGTCTTTGCTCTCTAAAATTTGCTACGCCCATTGGTTAATGAGAAGCTCATGGCTCTGGATATGACAGCCTCGAAAAACGATTCGAGCATACTTTGATTGTATCATGCTAGGAACCTTGAATTTTTGGACAAATTGTATTAATTTACCGCTTTTATCATTTTGATTTTGTTAAAGGGATTAATTTAAATTAATTTATCACATTAAACTAAGATAATTTTTGGACAAATTGTATCATGCTAGGAACCTTGAATTAATCTTAACGACGATTTGACTAAATTATTAGGTTTTTGTGTTAGGTTGTAAATTATTATTTTGTGGTTCTTTATATAATTTGTGTATAATTGAGAGAAAACTACTAATGGCCGCCTACGGGCTAATATGACGCACTCCGCCATATTAGTACTTTCACCCCCGAATCCAACCTTTGGTTCGTAAGATCATAACTTGGAGTCATCCCTATGGGATCGAAAGGGTTATTCGTGCAATTTAGATTATCGTTCCGTATTTGTGTCCAATTCGTAATCAATCTAAATATACGGTTTATGAGTTTGATTCCTAAAACTTATTGGTGACTCCTTATTAGCATCATCCGTATTCGTATATTATTATCTCACTCGAGAAAAAGATAATTAAAAAAACAAAAAAAAAAACACCAAAATAGCGTAGTGCGACAGACTTTGGCACGCTAACGTCGCAGCGTCACAAAGCTTGCCGCGCTACACCTGCAGCGTGACAAACTTTGTAGCGCTGCACAGTCAGCGTGACAAACTCTGTCACGCCACCACGCTAGCGCGACAGAAATTCCTGCGCTCTTGTTTTTTTGCAAAATACTTCTAAAAAAGTCCATTTCACCTTTCCTTAAGCCAATTTTTTGGGTCTAACTTGACCTATGGACGGTTTGGGAAAGGTGACCAAAAAATTTGGGACTCTAAAATCCGGGGCCCCTACAGGACCAGCGCTGCAGCTCCAGCGTTGTTTGGTTGAACACGCTAACTGCTCAGCGCAGTTACTCTAGCAGCGCTACGCCCCGAGCGCTAGTAAACCAACCTCGCTGCCTGCACAACATAATTTCAACATCAACATTTGTAAATCAGGCAATAAACCATAACACAGCATAGCAAAGAGTAGAACGTTGACCTTATGGCGTGGGTGAAGGAGCCGCGCTAATAGGCTCACCGCCACAAGCCTTGCAGCGCAGCTTCTTCAGCGTGGTTGCTAAAACAGTGTTACACGGCCGGCGCAGGTTGTTGAGTTTTGCTGTATTGTTTTGCTTTGAACTTGATTTTGATGATGATCCTTTTATCATGCTTTATTCCAAATGTCCCAAAAGTGGATTACATTAGGATAAGGTGTTATCTCATGATNGATAAGGTGTTATTTCATGTCCACCTTGTGAGCTTTTGACAATATTTTCGGTAAATAAGCGAATTTACTCAAAATAGTAATAAATAAGCGAATTTATTACATTTTTTCAATAATTTCAGTAAATAAGCGAATTTACTCAAAATAGTAATAAATAAGCGAATTTATTAAATTTTTTTCAATAATTTCAGTAAATAAGCGAATTTACTCAAAATAGTAATAAATAAGCGAATTTATTACATTTTTTTCATTAATATCGGTTAATAAGCGAATTTACTCAAAATAGTAATAAATAAGCGAATTTATTAGATTTTTTCAATATTTTCGGTAAATAAGCGAATTTACTCAAAATAGTAATAAATAAACGAATTTATTACATTTTTTTTCATTAATATCGGTAAATAAGCGAATTTACTCAAAATAGTAATAAATAAACGAATTTATTACATTTTTTTTCAATAATGTCAGTAAATAAGCGAATTTACTCAAAATAGTAATAAATAAGCGAATTTATTAGTTTTTTTCAATAATGTCAGGAAATAAGCGAATTTACTCAAAATAATAATAAATAAGCAAATTTATTACATATTTTCAATAATATCAGTATATAAGCGAATTTAGTCAAAATAGTAATAATAAGCGAATTTATTACCTTATTTCTAGTCAAAAGAAAACTTATTCCAAAATACTAATACTAATTTATTTGCTAAGTGTTTTGATAAATAAGCGAATTTATTTTCAATTTCAGTTTCGAGAGCCTTTGCTCTCTAAAATTTGCTACGCCCATTGGTTAATGAGGAGCTCATGGCTCTGGATATGAAAGCCTCGGAAAACGATTCGAGCATACTTTGATTGTCGTCTTACTCAGACTCAATCAAAGTGGGGGCTAATTGTAGACACCTAATTTAGTCCCCTGTCCCGCGGCAGCACTCTATGATGATTAAAAAACTCATTTCTCTAGAAGATTGGATAATCGAGTATACTTGGGCCTAAAAATAAATCTCATTCTTTGCACGGACATTTTTATCCAAATGCCTCTTTTACTATTTTAAATAAATGAATATAATAAAATAATAATAATAATAATAATAATAATAATAATAATAATAATAATAATAATAAATAAAAAAAAGATGTTTCAAAAAGGTAGCGCGGTTAATTTAGTCACCCTGACAGCTCATCGTGACTAAGCTAACAGCGCTACCCTAGTAGCATTGTAGGGTTCCCTGCGCTACTGGGCCAGCGCGATTCGGCGTACCACGCTAGCGGCCCAGCGCGATTAGGGTTCCCACGCTGTTATAATAACCCTCATTTCCTTCGTTTCTCAACACATCTTTTAACTCACTTTCTTCCTCATACTTAAATAATCCGAATATTGCTTTTAACAACCTTTTTCTTATTATAATTATTTATTATTTTATTTGCTATTTATTTTACTAAAAAGTGGCTACAAATTTTAATAATATCGAAACAATAATTCGAAACTCCGCCCAAATTAATACTCGACGAAGACAATCTTCAAAGGAGAAGTGGTACGTTTCCTGAGAGCCCTAAAAATCATGTTTATGGACTTTTCAGTTGTTGTTTCACTATTTATTTACTGCTTTATCATGTTATTATTGTTAAAGGACTTAAAATTGATTGTTTGCAACGCTTAATCAAGATAATTCTTTCGGACAAATCTAATCATGTTAGGCTCCTTAAATTGATTTTAATAACGGTTTGAGTTAAATTAATTAGTTTTTTTCGTGATTCACTAACAATTTAATGCTTTTTTTTGTGAATTTTGTAATTGATATTTTTGTGTGATTCTAAATGTAATTTCTGTATGGTTAAGAGGAAACTAGTAATGGCCGCCTATGGGCTAACCCGACGCACTCCGTCATGTTAGTACCTTCGCCCCCGAGTCCAATCTTTGGTTCGCTCGACCACAACTTGGAGTCATCCCCATGGGATCGGAGAGGATTTCCGTGCAATTTAGACAAACGTCCCTTATTCGAGTCCCATTCGTAATCAATCTAAATACACGGTTTATGAGTTTGATTCCTAAAACTTATTGGCAACTCCTTATTAGCATCGTCCGTATTCGTATATTATTATCTCACTCGAGAAAAAGATAATTAAAAAAAACAAAAAAAAAAAAAAACACCCAAATAGCGTAGCGTGACAGACTTTGTCACGCTAACGTCGCAGCGTCACAAAGCTTGCCGCGCTACACCTGCAGCGTGACAAACTTTGTAGCGCTGCACAGTCAGCGTGACAAACTCTGTCACGCTACCACGCTAGCGCGACTGAAATTGCTGCGCTCCTGTTTTTTTGCAAAATACTTCTAAAAAATTCCATTTCACCTTTCCTTAAGCCAATTTTTTAGGTCTAACTTGACCTATGGACGGTTTGGGAAAGGTGACCAAAAAATTTGGGACCCTAAAATCCGGGGCCCCTACACCATCCTATTTCTCCTTGTAGGGGAAAAGTCCTTTTTTTTAAAGGAAAAATTGATAAACAAAACACCCACCTTTGGGTGATCCGCTGATAAAAAAACCCACCTAATACCCCATCTTCCCAAAGCAGACCATATGACCTGCAACCTATTATACAAGTAAACTAGTGATTTGCTTCCGTTTGAAGTTGTTTGGTTTGCAAATATTTTCCATTGTTTCCCTAAATACTAGTTTCCCTTTCCCATCTTTCTCTCTCCCTCCTCTCCCCAAGTCCTCATCATCTTCATCCCTACTACCAATCTGTCATTAATCCATCACTGTCACCAATCCTCCATCTCCATCATCTTGTTCCTCCCTCCATATACCTCACACCACCACCACTCCAACCCACCCTTCAAATCCACGACTACTCGAACCACCACCAATCGAATGCACCGTCACCACCACCACTCGAACCCACCATCACTATCACCACTCAAGTTTGTCAGCACCAAAGCACACCATCTATCACCACTTGAAGTGTCTAATTACAACCCAACCTTCAAAGTCAGCACCATAACACCACCATTCGAACCCACCCATCAAATCCACCACCACCATCATCTTCTTCTCCTCTTTCCACCCTTTAACACTCTTAAACAGCCATCATCACCACCTCCACTCTCATCTGAATTTTTGAACATACCACCACCCTCCCTCACATACCACATCCACCACGAAACGCACAACCACCATCCTACCATTTTCTTCCTTGTTCAACATTCACCATCCCCACCATTTCTCCTCACCAAAAGACACTTAAATCTCCCATAAAATAACATAGAAAAATACAAATCTAATAATATTTACTGCTACTTTAAAACATTCCCAAAATTCACAAAATCACCCAACTAAAAATAACAACATAAAATCACAATTAAAACAAAAGGGACACAAAATTGAAATCAAAATTAAGAACTGATGAAAAAATCCAGACCCAACTTTGATGGTAAGAGCAAGAGCAACAAGCATATTGGGCTTAGAATTAGATCAAACATAGTAAGTGAGGCAATGTTCAAGCTTCCCATAATCAACAACAAATCGAGTTTTCAGAGAGAGGTTGATCCATATCAATGTTAAACAATTTCAGAGATCGAAACCCATTTTTTTCGCTAATTATGGTGTTTTCTGTTGGGTGTTGGTTGAAGGGTTGTGGCATCGTGGGTTGAGGGACGGTGTTTCTGTTGGTTATTTGGTGGGGTTGGGGTGGGTGATTGTTTTTTTTTATCCAAAAATTCAATAGCAGGTTAAGGTAACCTGTATTATCCGGTAAAAACGAAGAGGGTCTTATTTAGGAAGATGGGTAACTAAGGTGGGTTTGTTATCGATTAAATAAAAGGTGGGTCTTTTAAAAGATGATGACCCAAAGTTGGGTTTTTTTCCTTTCAATTTTTCCGTTATTAAACTATATCTAACTCTAAGTTAGAACGATGCCAAACTTACAATACACCATGAAAGAACTTTTTCAATTCCTCTCATAAAGGAAACTTCCATTCCTTTAGAGCGATTGATTCACTTAGTTTTGATTGTTTACACAACCATTCAAGTAGAATAAAGCACATAGTAAGAAAATTCCCTTGGTTTTGCTCTATTTGAGACACAATTCCATAAAACCTGACTCATTCTATTCCTTTATTCTCATAAGAGTTCCCAAATACTTAGTTTTTCTAAAAGATTCTCAAAGGAAATAACAATCTAAAAGGTCTCACATCCTCTACACATTAACAATACTGGACATCATAAGTTTAAACTAAACTCGTGTTCCTAACACACAATTTCATACGTTAGCATTATTATGCGTGTACCTAGATATCACATATTTCTAAGGTATGAATTCAGGATTATCCTCAATGTCATCTAAAACATCCACCTCCGAATCTTCCTCAGTATCTTCATCCATATCCTCTTCGGGATCAAGTTCATTTTCTTCTTTTTCCACAGAATTAGCCACTAAGTCCATAATCACTGGTATTACCGGATCTAGATCCTCAATCTCGTAGCATGAAGTATCCTTCGACTTACAACCTAGAGAACCTGAAGAAATTTCATTCTCATCCATTGCAACATTCTTTTGATCATTTGGGACTGGTGTGGGTGGGGACTCCTTGCCTGAATTTGACTTCAAACACTCTTGCTCCATCTTTTCAATATAATCTTCTATGTACCTCCAGTGACAACCCCATTGAGCATTTTGATCCCTATACTTAGCATCATTTAGAAGTCCTCCAATGAAATGGAAATCATCCAACTTCGCCTTTATCTCCTAGTAAGGTGGACGGTCAGGCAAATAACTCACAATCAAAGCAGACACAGGATCTGGTTGATCCCACTCTTTTGATTCAACACCGCCCTCATGTACCAACAATAGAAATAACTCTTCCACACATACTGAGGTAGACTTTATAGTCCTTTTCTCCAAAGTTCCCAACTGGGTTTCCTTACTAGGCAAGTGATCCAACATCCTGCCACGATACTTAAAACTAACGGGCCATCCTTCCCACACAATAAAACTAAACTAGTGGTTCCACAAGATCGAAAAGGTTTGGTGGCTAATTAACAAACAATTTCTTTTACAAATAACTATCTACGTAAGCAACATTTTCAAACATTCACTTAAACGCATGAAAGAAATAAAGACTACCCTACATACCCAAACTTCCTACTCAATCTCACTACATGTTAAGAAAGCAATAACACATATTAAGATATCTTAACTACTTGCATATCTGCACATGAAAGTAATTAAAAACTTTTTATTTTTCAAAACTTTCTATTTTTGGAAAATACCATTTTTAGAAATTTTCCATTTTCAAATAACCTTCTAAAATAAGAAATTCCTTTATCCCAAAATAAAACTTAGGGCACCCCCAAAATAATAATTTATTTTATTTTGAAAACTAGGCTATGATAACCACTTTGTAACACCCTCGAATTTCTTAACATTCTCCTTGCTATTTTCGGAAATGTAATATAAATATGATAGAAAAATAATAATAAATATACTCCCTACTTAATAAGAAGAATCCAAAGTATCACTGCCACCATGATAACGGCTAAGGCTTTTATCAAAATACTACAACGGAAATCTTTTCTATCAAAACTAAAGTAAAACTCCAAACGAACTTTAAAACCAAATTCCAATAAATCTTTATTACAACTCGGAACTGCACGGCCCTTCAAATCAAATAAACTTTAAACTTAAAAAATCCCAAAGTCAACAATAAAAATAACTAACAAGTCCACATAAGCAAAGAAAACAACAATGCAAGCGCCCATAACACAATCCCAACATGATTGACTATGCCCACATGTACCTGTAGATTTCTCTTTATTCTAGACAACTACTCGCCATCAAAATGGGTCGTCGTAGGGCCAAGTCAAAGACAAAGCCATGCACACAGACACACAAAATCAACAAAGCTAAGTACACAAATACTAGAGACAATGCAAAACAACATTGACAACAAAATAAATAAATAAACAACACGTACTTCTTACCATTGTTACAACTACATAACTGTACATAGACTCATGAAGATTAAAAACAATTTATTATCCTTAAATCTTTGGATTTTGCAACGAACGAGTTTCCTTTCCTTAACAACCGCCCTAATGGGCACCAACTTGGAAGCAACTCCAAGAAGGTATTACGTATGTCACACGAAGTGTCAGAATTCCAGCACATTTAAAAACTAAAAGAGTTCAACGTCTTGTACCCCGATTAGAACTTACAATAACCATACCCATAACTCTCCACATTGTTCATACTCAAGGTCATTACGTTCCAAGAGTTTTGGTGCGAATCCTCTTCCACTTTACGTGATTAACATGTTTAACCATTGTTATGACTAACATAAAAATCACATAAGAGCATATATGGCACCAAGCAACACCATATTAATTATCTTTATTATAACGTGATTCTAAGATTAATTTTGTGTGTCATTTATTTATTTAAACTTTCTTTTACCACACATTAATTGTGAGTAGCTAACTATTTGCTCATTTGCTTCTATAAACATGTTAATAAATATTCAATAACTACCTTTTCTTGTTGATCAACTAATTAATCAACTACAGTGCTTTTCCTTTCTTTATTTACTTTTAGTCAAAACTTTCAAAATATTTAGCATTCCAACTTCAATGGTGTATCAGTAATACTGTAAAAACGGAATGTCAAACTAAATAAACAAAACATACTTTTTTCCTACAATCATGTCCATATAACTTCTCATGCAAGTAACCTCAAGACAACAAAGCATTACTTTTATGTCTATAAAATATAACATGGAAATCAGACCAATCTAGCATGAACCCTATGTGCATGTTGGCCTTTAGTACTTACATACTTTGTGTTATAACGATGATCCGCCGCTACTTCTAGAAATCACTCAACTCGAATTCTCCTACATAGGAAAAATCAAAACCAATTAAAAACCATGTTGACTAACTTCTTCAACAACTCTAAACTAACTATTTACATTGGAGACTTGTCCAAATCCTTCCCTATATGCTCTCTACAATTTCATACTTTATTTTAATATCTCCTTTGCAAAACACTTGATTTTCGATAATTTCTTAAAAATGACAGCTTTGTAAAGTTGTTTAAAAACTCTTTAAAGCCTTTCTAAATATCATAATTTGACCTTAAAACAATTGATTCATGTCCTAAGATCATCATATGATGTTTTGGTATGATAAAAACAATTATAACTTATTATTTCATGTGCTACTATATTTTATTATGTATGAACACATGTTATTAAAAGTTTATAACTTTATATTTTAATTCAAAACTCATCAAAACCCTTTTAAAACTTTATATTTCAACCATAAAACACTTTTCGAACCTTATCCTATCATCATGCATTAAAGTAATTTTTCATCCTTAAAAACATGTTATGAATATTTTTACTCCTAATTTTCATGCTTTTAAAAATTTCACAGCAATCTTAAGTTACCTTAAAACCTTTTAAAACCATTCTAAACTTCGTCAAATCATCATAAACTAATACTACAACAACATATCATCATTATATGAAAGTTTAGAGCACTAAAAATCATTAAACTAGTGATTACATGAATTTTTCTTAAACCCTAATTCATAATTTTCATGAACAACTAATGATTTTAAATTTTAAATCTTAAATACATAATCATAATGTGATACCCCATATTTTCACATACCTTAAAGATTTATTTTCGTTTTTGATATTTTTATTGAGAAATTAGGTTCATTAAAAATATTAAAGGAAATTTAAATAAATTTTAATCCGAGAAATTATTTTATGTTTATAAATAATATTTCAGGTTATTTTAAATTTTATTAAATATTTTGAAAAGTTTCTAAAAATAGAATTTTTTAGAGTTTCCTAAAGTGTTTTAAAACAAGGGCATTAAAGTAATTTCAAACACTAAGGGTATTAATGTAATTACACTAAATCCTACTTTGGGGCCTATAAATACCCTTTAAAACCAAAATTTTCAGATTTAATTTGCAATATTAGAGTTTTACGATTCCGAAAAAATTTGAGAGAAAAAAAAACTTTCAAAAAAAAAATTAGTGTTCGAAATTTCGGAAAAAGGAAGAAAAAAAATTTCCTTTGCCTCTGCCTCTCTGTCGCCCTCCTCTCCATTGCCTTCCCTCCGCCGTGCACACCTCAGCCCAGCCGGCGCTACCCTCGCCGACCACCTCTCCTCCCTTCTTGTTTGGTAATTTTCGAAAACTTAAAAAAATAATTAAAAAAAAATCTTCCAGTGTTCTTTTTGATTCAATCTTGCAAATTCATGTTTATAAACATGATTAATCTTGTTTCTATAGTTTTAATCATGTTTTTATAAAGTTATGATTTAGTTTAAAGCATGAATTTATTTGTTTGATCATAAAATTTTAAATTAGGGTTTATGAAATTATGAAATTCATGATTTTATGGTTTTAATTATTTAAACTTCAATATTATGATCATGAGTTGTTGTTGGGTGAATTTATGATGATTTTATGAAGTTTAGATTGATTTTAAAGACTTTTAAAATTAGATTATATTGCTGTCCAAATTTTAATCATGAAAATCAATGGCATAAATATTATGAACATGTTTTATCTTATGAAAAATTATTCTAAAGCATAGATTTGATTCATGATGATGATAGTGGATTGTAAAAGAGTTTTATGATGAATTTATGATGTTTAGATGAGTTTTAGATAAATAAATAAAGCTGTAAATTTTTATTAACACATGTTTATGCCTAATAAATATAGTAGGATGCATGTGACGTAGTGTTGACCCTAGGGGTTTTGATGATGACAAACAGATACTACTAATGGGTTATTTGTTTTATGTCAAGATAAACACACATTAGTAGCAGTTGTACCAACAGAAGAACTTGTCTCAAGTTCAGTTGTTTCAAGGAGCATTGAGATAAATCGTACGTAATCTAGACGTTTTATGTCAACACCTGAGTATATTCAAAGAATATATGAAAACAATATTTCAAGGTTTTCATACCTTATATTCTAATAATATTTCAGGTTTTCATACCTTGTATGCCTTAGTATATTCAAAGAATATATATTCTAAGAAGGTATATTCAGTTACTAATAAGATATGGAAAGTATATTCTAAGAATATATGGAATCAAGATCTCTGAAGATATTTAGAAAAGATGTATAAACAAGATTTTAGTAACAAATCAATTATATGAAGAATGAAGCATGTGAATTTAGATTGAGAATTGATCTAAATTCACTTTATGAAGAATGTTCACCAAGATATTAGTGAGTTGTGAATCGTGAAAACAACGAAATCAGAGAAACCCTACTTGTTACATCACTATAAATATTGAAGATCAGAAGAGAAGAAACTAACCCAGACTTACGTAAATCACTGAAGGCTTACAAGACTAGGTACAAGTGTCAGTTGTACTAGGATTGTGTTCACTTTTATGAGTCTAAAATCTTGGGTTCGGGGAAAGGTGAGTGATTTGAGTGAATCAGTTGTAAAGAGAAAGAGAAAGAGAAGAGAAAAGAACAGGAGAACTTAGAGAATAGAGAAGGCTGGTTAAGCCAACAAAGAGAAAGAGAAAGAGAAAGAGAAGAACTTGTTCAGGGGGAACAAGTTCAGGGGGAACAAGTGCAGAATTGTGCTTAGTGAAGTCCATACTAATTAGGATTGTAATAGAATGGTTGGGCCTAGTTAGTGAAAAGAGAATTGAGTCAAAATCCCAGTGGTCGAGGTTTTTTCCTTCCTATTGGGCCTAGGAAAGGTTTCCTCGCTAAAATCGCATGTTCTCTACTTGTCTCTCACTTTCTCTATACTTGTCTCTCCTTTACTTGTCTCTAGTTTAACTTTCATTGTTTGTCAAAACTAACACGTAGTAAGTTATAGTTATTTTTAATGTATCTAAGTATCGTATATTGATATTAGGCCATGACTATAGTGTTTTATGATCAAAATATGATATTTAGAAAGGTTTTAGAGTGTATTTGGGGAATTTTACCAAGCTTCCATTTTCAGAAAGTTACTGAAAATCAAGTATTTTACAATGGAAAAATTAAAATAAAGTATCGAATTAAATAGAGACCAAATAGGGAACGTTTTGGACAAGTTTCCAATGTAGAAAGTTAGCTTAGAGTTGTTGTAGAACTTAGTCAACAAGGTTTTAGTTTAGATTCGGTTTCCTCTATGTAAGAGACGTCAAACTACTTGACTTTAAGAAGTTGTGGTGGATCACCACTACAACACAAGGTACGTAAGTACTAAAGGCAGACTTAGAATAAGAATACATGCTTGGTAGATCTTATATGATATGTTTATTGTTGCTTGTTCTGATTGTTAATTGACATGCATGACAAGTTTATGAAAGTATGAGAAGCATGATTTTATATTGTTTTGACATTCCACATTTATATTAACAGAAACTCTTCAAGATTAAATTGAAATTTTATAATTATTTTAAAGTTGGTCAATAGCTTAATAAGGAAGAAAGGAAGTTATTTAATTTGATTAGTTGCTTAATCAACAAGAAAGGTAGTTTGTGAATTCTTATTCACTTTATTATTATAAGTGAATGAGCAAATATTCATATAAATGTTGCCACTCACTGTTTAATGTATGGTCAAGGAAAAGGTAAATAGCTAGCAACTCACAATTAATGTGTGGTAAAGGGAGTTTGGTTTAATTAAAGGACTCACAAGATTAATTTTAGAATCACCTCAAATCAAAAGATAATTAATATGGCTTGTGTGATTTTATGCATGCTTTTATGTGATGTTTTATGTGAGTCATAATGTTGTTAAACCGGTTAATCACGTAAAGTGAAAGAGGATTTGCACCAAAACTCTTCGAACGTATATACCTTGAATATGAACAATGAGGGGGTCGTATGAAACAGTGATCAATGACTTCTAATTGGATCACAAGACGTTGTAATCTTTTATAATTTTAATGTGCTGGAATTCTGTCACTTTATGTAACATAGGTAATGCCTTCTTGGAGTTGCTCCCAAGTTGGTGCCCAATAGGGCGATTTTAAAGGAAAGGAAACCCGTTCGATGAGAAATCCGAAGTTTAAATATAATAATTAATTTGTTTAAGTCTATGCACAGGTGAAGAGTTGTCAACGGTAAGATGTATTTATGTTCTACTTTTTAAATTTTATTTTAATCTTGCTACCTAGTCTTTAGTAGTTATGTGCTCAGCTTTACTGACTATTTGTTTTGTGTGCATGGCTTTGTCTTGGAGTTGGCCCCACAATGACCCACTTGTTGGTGAGTATTTGACTAGTATAAGAGAAAGCTACAGGTACAAGTGGGCATAAGTCAATCATGCTGGGTTGGAGTGTGAGCGCTTGCATTGTAGTTTTCATAGTTATGTGAACTTGATACTTCTTATTGCTTTTGCTGGATGTTGATTCTTAATTTTCCAAGTTTAAAGTTTATTTGGTTTTGAAGGGGCATTAATGTGGTTTTTGAAGTGTAATAAAGTTTTAAGTTGATTTTCTTTTGGTTATTGTTGATTTTAGTTTGGGATTAATTTTTAAATTGGTTTTGGCTTTAAATACTTCCGTTGTAGTACTTTGTTAAATGTCTTAGCCGTTATCACGGTGGCGGTAATACTTTGGTTTTTCCTAGTTATTTAGGAGTTTTAGTAAATATAACTCTTAATTATTTATAATATGTTTTCCGAAAAATCAAGACAAGGAAGTTAGGAAATTCCAGGGTGTTACACATAACTTTAAAACATGATTAGAAGTATAAAACATGATTTTCACAAGATTAACCAAGAATTGAAAAAGTTTTTTTTTTTAATAAGAGGTATTCGAAAATACCAAGAACGGAGGAGGAGGTGGTGGCCGGCAAGGCAGTGCCGGTGGTGGGACGACAAGCTGGTGGGGCGGCACACAGGAGGTGAAGGTGGTGGTGCTAGCGAGTGAGGGTAGCCGGCGATGGGAGAGCTGCGTCGTTCCTCTTTTTTTTTATTCAAAATTTTTTTTCTCTGCTTTTTTTTTTTTGAAATCCTAAATTTAATTCTGAAAATTCTGATTTAATGGGGTATTTATAGGCCCAAATTAGGTTTTGTTGAATTTACAAAAATAACATTAATGCTTGAAATTACTTTTGTGCCCTCATTTTAAAACAATTAAGGAAACTTTGAAAATTCTAAATTTATGAA
The DNA here is from genome assembly GCA_016808085.1 of Suaeda aralocaspica. NCBI lineage: Eukaryota > Viridiplantae > Streptophyta > Magnoliopsida > Caryophyllales > Amaranthaceae > Suaeda > Suaeda aralocaspica. The sequence continues at coordinate 870,665 of PYUH01004037.1, read as the reverse complement.
CTTCTTATAATATTTAATAAAATTTTAATTAACATAGAATAACTTATAAACTTTATAGAACACAGAAGTAATTATTCTAATTCACAATTAATTAAATTTTTCTTTCTTTAATTTATTTATTTCACTTAATTCAATAACAACACTAAAAGTACTCAAATAAAATACGAAATAATATTCTTAAAGCACGTGAAAATATGGAGTGTTACAAGCATGATAACACATTTTTAAAGCTTTGTAAGCATAATGACTTTAAGTTTCCATGCAAGTGGAATTGTTACATGTGCTTTAATATTTTTCCAACATGTTTTATTGCTTTCCATATATACGTGACTGTGCTTGTATGCAAACCCTGAAGTCATATTTTAATGTAGATATAGGGTGATAATAATGAAGAAATTGTTGCTATCACATAAAGTCACATGGGTCATAAAAAATCGAATGTTGAATAGGCCTAAACATGACTTAAATAAAGCGATCACCATTCTTTGTCAATAAAGTGTGCAATAAAACCGGCCTAGTAAAGCACCCTTGTGGGCTCATAAGGACATTAAAATGGTTGTAATGTTGCTTGATGTCGAATGGTGAAATTACAAAAGAGATCTAGTAGAGGACCACATGATGTCGGTGTAGACCCAGGGCTTTGGGGGTCCACGTGCCCTTTTTAGGAATATCGAATGTCGTTTAGTTTGTTTGCATAATGTGGGTATTTTTGGCTTAGGGAGTGAGTCTAGAAGCTCAAAACCTAAGTAGAGAAATCACCACCGTCCTCTTTTCAGTAGCTAACTGAACCCCATTAAGTTATAGCCCAGTGGCAAAAATGACAGCCAAGGATAAGAAGGTCTCATATCTTAAGGTTTGGGGACAAGGGTAAGGACAACAGTGGGTCACAGTGTCCCCCGCGTATAGCGGCCTCTAGTTGTTCTCATGTGTAATTTCATAATCATAGTATCGAATTATAACATATATATTTCCGGTTTGGACCTACAAACACATGGAAATAAGGCTAGGCAGGTTTTTAGTTAATGCACACATAATTTTTGATTTATCATGCATGGGTGATCACTTTAGAATTAAGTTGATTTTAATCTTAGATTAGTTCAAACATGCTTTTTTAGGTCTTTTAAGCTAACCATGAATTCTATGTGATTTTAAAGCATTAAACATTTAGCATGAAGATCACATAAAGCCTAAAGCAAATGTTTCTAGTTCAGATTGGTTTTAATTAAAAGTCGAAATCATTGATTAGTCAATATTGCATGAATTTGATTATAAATATCTGAATTATCTAATAAGTAAATAAATCATATAAACATGCAAAACTAATTCATTGAAGAACTCGAGATAGAGATTTCGATGTTTTTGGCCACATTGGAAGTACCTTTGATGCAATCGTCGACAACTTCTTTCCTTGAATGCTTGAAGAACTTTAATTGATAATGATTATAATATTGACAATAATATTATTAATTAGTAAGTGTAAAGGTTTAATGTGGTTGATTAAGGTTGGATTAGAAGTAATTCGTGGGAGAAAGGAAGAGAAAGGCACGACTATCGAGGTATGACACGAAAATCGGGATAGAGTTTTAGAGAGAGAAACGTGAAGTAGAGAGAGAATGTGTGAGTTGAGGATCGAATGAAGAAGTTGAAGTGTTGAATGAAGGTCGAAGGAGGGGGTATTTATAAAACTGGAAGTGACGTAAGCGAGCGCCAAAGCACCATAGGAGCGCCAGGGCGCCTCACTTGCGCTTGGGCCCTCAAGGTGGGTGCCAGGGCGCCCAGTGAGTGATATGGCGCAGGCCCCTTGGGCGCCTGGACGCTGCCCCTGCGTTGTGGTCCTCGAGCTCCTAATTTCTTAATTTCACGCGATGGATCTCCAATGCGTCCTTATTTCGTATATTTACTTCCATAATCAGAAATATTTCGATATATTATGAAATTATATGAAATTCACTTCCGTAAAACAATTTATTAACTTCCATAACCTAGAGTTTCCATAAACAGAACAAACCTTTCTAGAACGTTCGTCGTATGCGGTCACATCATACTCTTAAATTAATTTCTTTTATTTTCGAAAATGAAATTCAAAAGTTAATTACAAAATAAAATGAAAATAAATGAAATGAAATGAAAAGGAAAATGAGAAAATTAAGTATAAAAATAAATATAAAAATGAAATATGAAATATTAGAAAATTAATTTAAGCGCATTTCGACCATCATAACTCATCATGGGTTATTCTGACAATGTTTTTTTTAGTTTTTAAAATTTTCGGCGAGCGTTCCCCGCCAAACCCCAAAACTAGGGCGTTTCACCCCCTGACTCGTAGACCAGGGAGCGAGAGCCCCGCCCGCTGACCGGGAAGTGGGACCCTCGTATAGATTTTGGAGTGGGGACCAAATAAGGAAGGACTGCCTTCCGACACAAAACTAGGCGTTTTTCAAGCAATCAATTTTTAGATGTCAAAGTTGTAGCGATGTGGTACACTTTAATAATTGGCCATTAGGTAGGACCAAATATTGGTGTCTCCAGTGAGGGAGTCTCGTACTCCTAACTTCATCTCCAATCCCATAAATCTGGTTCACGACCCAACCATGGGAAACCATCGCACCCCAATTTGGTCGATGGGAACGTGGTTTTTTGGGTTCTTAAGACTCTACAAAGTGTTGTTTTTGGCATATTGGAGTTTCGTTCCAGGCCAGGCGTACTCACCCTAAGCGATGACCCTTCCTGTGGTCTAAAGAACATAAATTGACGTCCACAATTACATGTACATATGTTTCCTTTTTAACCACTATTTATGATTATGTAAATAAACCAATGCAAGCATTTCATGAGCATATTCATTCCTTGTACATATGCATGGTGACCTCTCCACTTTCTTGAAGTTGTATAAATCATCATAAGTTTCATTAGTACATAGGGTTTAATAAAGACAAGCATTTACAAATCACGACTATTAAGAGATATTACAAAACCAACTTTAGTTAAACCTATATAACCCAAAGTGATTACCATAAGACAATATGTGTGCATTAATGCTAACCAACATAACAAAGTTAGCTCTCTTTAAGTGCAAGTAAGATAGGTTAAGACGTAAATATCGATGCCACCGAAGGTTCAACCAACAATGCTAATGTCTGAGTAAGAGGCTACAATATGTGGGAAAATAAGGTACTGAAAGTGATATTCCACACCCTCACTCCTGAATCCAGTCTCAGGTACCGAAACCGAGTATGAGTCATTTTTCGGTCCCCTAACCGAAAATATTCGGGTGTGCATGCTCTACCCCTAAAGATAAGCTGGAGACTATCACTTCAGAAGCAGACTAATGACGAACCTCCATATTCATACTCTACGGCATAACCAAGGCCGCAGTCACGTGAGCATGACATTTAACGCGGGATTCAAGACCCCGCTCTTACACCCTGGTTACTACAGTAGTGAGGAGGTTCAAGTCGACGCCCGGGGTGGCAGCGCGCGCCGGAGAAACGGTGTCCGCTTAGGCCCCTCTGGCCTCCCCTACCCCCCCC
>PYUH01004037.1:805866-865920 GCA_016808085.1 Suaeda aralocaspica | reverse complement strand
CCCCACACCCACCCCCCAAACAACCCCCACAGTAGCCTCCATGAAACCACCACCATAATTCCCACAAAAAAAATTAAGGTTCTCAAAAGATCTAAAGTTTTTTTATGTTTAAATCTGACCTTCCAAACCATTGGAATCAAGGGAGATACGACTGAAAGGTTGCAGGGAAGAATGTTAGAAGCGTGGTGAACACACACAATTATATTTGACACAACAATATTTATAGAGAGAGGAAATAAATGCACTTAAAATATAACTCTTATAATCTCTTTCTGTGTGTTACTTCTATTGAATTACATAACATGAATCATTTATATAATAAGCTAACTAAACTATTTCAAGTAAGTTAACAATAAATTATCCTTAATCTTCTCCTGCTCTCTAATAAAATAACAATCTTGTTATTTCTCTTTATCATCAACCAATATATATGCTATTTGTAGTATAATCAGGTTTAGCTATTTTAAACACTCTCCCTTAAACTTAACATTCTCACAATACCGATCAATTCTTGCATTCTATTAAATTCTTCAAACTTTAATGGCTTAGTAAAGCTATCTGCAATTTGATACAGTGACTTTACAAACTTTAATTCGATTTCCTTCAGTTCAATGCATTGTCGTATAAAATGGAACCTTGTATCAATATGCTTGCTTCAGTCGTGAAAAACTAGATTTTTTTTCTAAACCAAGAGCTGACTTGTTATCGATCATGATATATGTGGGTTCTATTTATGGTAACCGAAGTTCCTTCATTAATCTTCTTAGCCAGATTGAATGACAAGCACATGAAGTTGCAGCACTATCAATCCATGATCCAATGTACCTCTGAGGTAGCAAAGAATTCTCTTTGCAGCTTTCAAATGAGAAATATATGGATTCTCCATAAAACGACTTATTAGTCCAACAATAAATAAGATATCTGGTCGAGTACATCTCAAGTATCTTAAACTTTCAACCAAACACCTGTAGAAGTTTGGATTTACCTTTTCTCCATTTGGATCATTCTTCGATAGTTTCATTCCACATTCCATTGGGGTGCTTACTGGATTAACATTCAGCACATTAAATTTCTTGTTGTTTCTCCTAGAACACTGCAAGAGGGGGATGAATTGCTGTGCGGAACTTATTTCAAAATTTAAACTATTTTGAACAAAACAAAGAGTAATAGAGATATTTCAACGAGAAAAACTTCCTCGGAAAAAAGGAAGAAAAACTCCACTTTTATAATAGGCCTGTAAAACTCTTCATAACTTAAATTCTCTGCTATGACTCATTAGTTCCTGTAGGAACTTACTTCTCAATTCACACTTTCGTTCTTTCTTTCTCTGTTCTTCTCTTTCTCTCTTTCTCACCTTTATTTTCTTGTTCTCACATATCCCCTTTTCTCATGTGTTACAACTCAAAACAAGACTCTAGTATGTTGGAACAACACATAAACTGGATACGAACACACACTGGAACTAGACAAGACACTTAGTGACTTCTCTCTGATTTTTCTCTCTAAAATGCTTAAGTGTTGTGCAATTTCGAATTATCAAGTGATTAGGTATTTATAGGAAGTTTAGACACACAGAACATGTAAAAACATCCACTAACCACTAACTTAAAGCCCGTAACTTACCCTACTAATCCACAACGTTGACTCCTAAATTATAGCCACGACTAACTATCATTTCAGCACAAATAAAACCGTAAAAGACTTATTCAAAGATGTTGTTTTATCCTTTTAACAAACAAATTGAAAGTTTGTTATTTATCCTAAAATCATGGCATTATTCAAATAATGATCCTAATCGACATATTAATGAAATTAACCTGCACCTAAAAGTGCGATAAATAAACTTTGACTCGTAGACTTAAACTTCCAGTTAATACGTACTCAAGTTCTTATAGATACTAGACTCATGTTCTAGCCAGAATCGAGATTCCAACATGCTTACAAATATCCTAAAAATTACCCTCATAATCTTCTTGAAATTCTCTTCTCTTCATCGAGATACTTCGCCGAAATTACTTGATGTTGTTCTGGTGTTCCTTCGTAATGAAATACTTAGGAATGGCTCAATTTTCGTGCCTTGTTCCTACGCAAGTATGTTACACAAGAACTTCTCTTTAGCTTCAGTGTTCCTCTGCAAGATTCTGCCTAAGAATTTCTCTTTGAACTTGGTTGATGACCCATCATGTTCCTACTCCGAAATGTTCCATGACTCTTATCAAAACGCCAAGTTCTTTACTCTGTGAACCTGTGAAATATCATAGGAACTCAAAGTGTTTTATTAGTTAATTTTTTGGTATTTATCATCAAAACTTTCAATTCATGGGTCAACAATTTCCCCCTTTTTGATGATGAAAAACCAAGGAAAACAAACACATAAAATAATCTAAAATGCCTTCTGTTTTTTAATACCTTATTTTTGTCTGATTTTGAAAATTAGTACCTTATATATATATATATTTTAAATTTTAGCACCTTTTTTTTCCAAAAACACAAAAATTAGCACCAGTTAACCATTTCCGTCACAATTTTCGTCTTGTGGGGCCCACTCAAGATTATACCTTTGATTCTTCTACACTTTAGTGTATTCTCTCTTCAAAATCATTTTTTATGTGTACTAGACTCCATTGAAACCCCAATAAATCCAATAAATTTAGTTGAATTATTGCAATAACGAAAAATCATTTGATTATGTACACATTATAAAGTATGTACAAAAACTTAGTTATTGCAACAATGAACAATCATTCAAGTATGTACACACATTTGATAAACATTCCAATAGTTAGGGTTCTAATTGGTGAATTAGAGTTTTTCTATTGATTTAGGGATTTTGTCAATTGGTTTTGGGGTTTTGCAATTGGATTGTAAAATTTGTGTTTTATGGTTTAAAAGTGAAATCCAAACTTCACTTTTCTCTGAATTTCGTCAAAATTGACATTTCCTTTTTCTTTTTGGTTGTCATATGATGTGGTGATGGAGGAAACAATGTGTTATTGTGGGATACTTGTTGCAAAGCCTCATTCATCAACTGCAAAAACCAAAGAGTGTAGGTTCATGGCATACATTTTTGGTGAACTTAGAACTAATAGTAGGGATTGTAGACTTTCGATGAGTTGACTAAGATATTCTTGATTGGGGTAATTTTTATGGTTTGATACGGTTTTAGGATTGATTTATGAAACGGGAATTGATGGTTAAAGATAAGGAGTGAAAATATTATGGGGTTTAGTTGGGAAAAGAGGCAATAACATTAATTAGTTAAAGTGGGGCCCACAAAGACGAAAATTGTGACGGAAACCGTTAGTTGGCACTAACTTTTGTGTTTTTAGAAAAAAAAAGGGTACTGAAATTTAAAAATATATATATAGGGTACAAATTTTAAAAATTAGACAAAAATAAGGTACTAAAAAACAAAAAAGCCTAATCTAAACTATGCTAGAAAGAATTTGTACAAACATTACATCAAGTAGAATGAATTACTTCTAAACAAAAACAAATATAAAAGTATTTTTGATTTTTGGATATTTGATTTTTTTTTTTGTGTTTTTTCGATTTTTAAGCTTTGCAAGGAACTAAGTATAAGATTGTTAGATATTAAAGAGCATTTGGAATAGGAAGTTTTCTTTGCATGTTTTGCCATTCTCTTCCTCCTTTTGGTATCATCGAAACTCAATTTGAGGTTCAATTCCCTTAGAAACCCTTCTCATCACAGCACCATTATTTCATATATAATGGTAAAGACCCTGTTCTTTAGAGCAGAAGAATGTAACTCAAGTAGCAATCTAGCAATATTAATCATCAGAAGCATCATGAACTTGTAAAATGAAGAAATCCAAATATGTTCCATAAAAGAAATGAAAGAAAAGAAAAGCAAAAAAACATTCACTACCCATTGACTAATATTTCCAAATTGCAAAGAGTAAACCAAAAGAAGAAAAAGAATTATGAAACAAAAGCAAAAGAAACAAACGAAACCATGTCTAAGTTACAACCAAATCGAATTGAGGGATTATTAAGGATTTGAAGAAGGAAGGAGGTAAGATGGGATGGTGACTAAGGAGTAGGGGAATCACTAAGAACTTTCTCAGTAGGAACATCCTCATTCTCAGCAGGATTGTCATCAATAATCTGAGGAGTTCCATCAGCAGTTTTCACATGAGTTCCTACAGCCACTTTCAGCTCATTGAGGCATGCCATCACTTCTTCATGCCTCTTCTCGGATGTATGAGCCAAAGTTCCCGAAGTCTGCCGTATCATGAACACATGAGTCTCAATTTCATGCTGCCCCCCCCCCCCCCCCCACAAGTTCCTTCACCATTTTCACCAAGTTCCCTTCTCCACCTTGCACAAGCACCTCAACCTCATTGTCATCACCACCCATACTCTCAAGATCAACAATAGGAACAACACCTTGTTTAGACTTACTAACAAGCCTCGTACTTTCCTAAGAATTGATTTTTCTTCATCTAATTGTTTTTTCTTCGCCTCCTTAAACTCTAAGACTTCAGAATACCACTTAGTATTTCCCTTCAACACACCTAAATTCAACACCATCAAGGTAGAACCTTGAATATATTGCTCCTTTTTCAATCCTAACTTTCCGTAGGTTTCTAATAGAACATTGAAACTTTTAAAGATTTTTGTTAATAGAGTTCCATAACCTACCTAGTATCCACTTGGAATAGTATGATCCAAGTGAGATATCATCAAGATAGGAAAGTTAACTTACACTTTGTTAACCAAGCAATAAATCACTACACAATCCAACAAGCTTGCTTCACTCCTTTTTTGAGTTCTAGGAAAAATTATTCTCCTAACAACATTGAAAAACAACTTGCCTAAAGCAGTGAGCGCATTGTGATCTATTTTGCTCACACCCTTTACTTCTCCTAAAGCCATCAAAATATCATCTTTACTAGTTTAGTCAATTTTTAAATTATATGTTCCTTTAAAGTAATTATCATATCCTTCATTAGGAACATTAAACAATTTAGCAAGATAACCAATATCAAACGAAAATTTAACACAATTCACCATGCTAGTAATCGTTCCTTTGGCGTAAGTATAATTTTCACAAAATTCATGCATAGCCAAAGGATAAACATAATTAACTCCATGATAACCCAACAAACTAATCCACTTTTGAAATTCAAAAATATCCAACATCTCCTCATACTCACATGCTTCAAACCAAGCCAAATTCAAAACAAACATCGAAACATACCGATACGCCTCTTGTTCTAAAGCCTTGCTTTCGGAACCATCTTCCGGAATTACGTCCCCTAACTCAAGATCTTCAAGTTTATCAAGATCATCATTAACATCCCTTTTTTGCTTTTTTTTATTCGAGAAGAAATGGGTTAGGGTTTGGTTTGTTTTTTGTAATTGGGGTTTTTTGTTTTGGCCTAGAGATTGTACTTTGAGTGTCTTTGGAAGAGTAAGTGGAGGATTTTTCTGATTCCATTGAAAATTTTGTAATTTTGAAGATGGATTGAAGAAGATGAAAGGTGATATAGATGAAGAGAAAGTAGATTGTTGGGGTTTTCGGTTTAGAGAGGGAAAGAGGGGGAATTTCTTTGCAAAGAGAGAGAGAAAGAAAGAGAGAGAGAGAGAGTTAACTGAGTTTAGAAAAAGATAGTGAATTATATAGGTGTAGGTGTTCCTTCTTAATAGGTGTCTACGTACAAGATTTTAGGAGTAATTGATTGCTCTCCTAATTAATAGGTGGTAGGTTCATCCCTTTTATTTCAAATTTAAGTTGTAAATACTTTGAACATGGACAAACAAACTTATTGGGTAGGAATTTTGGATGAAAATTAAAACAAAAATTAATTTCTGAAAATTAAATTAATTTTTGGAATGAAACAATGAAAAGTAAATTGAATACAAAGAAGATTAAATATGGACCAAAAATAAAGTTGGAGCATATAGCAAAAACATCTCTTCTAAATTTTTCATCCAGACAGCAATTATGAAAATAAGAGTAATATTGATAGACATTTACGAGTATTATTCTTGAGTTCTATCGAGAACATGCTTTAGCACAATAATTGTGATGAAAAGAATTTAAGGTACCGAAGTTCTGAGTGAGGACATACCTGGAGGAACTTCATGGCTTTTATTGCAATTTTATCAGTCCAAGCTCCATCCGCATGTTTTCATATCTTTCTCTTTTCAATGGCTTTGTGAAGATGTCGCCAATTTGATTTTCAATTTGACAAAACTCAAGCTTTATCAAACCTTTCTCTACATTGTCCTTTAGAAAATGATGATGAACATGAATGTGTTTGACACGTGAGTGGTGAACTGGATCTTTAGAAATACATATGGCACTAGTATTATCACAAAAAATAGGAATGCAATTATAGATAATACCAAAGTCCCTTAGCTGTTGTTTTATCCAAAACACTTGGGAACAACATCCAGCAGCAGCTACATATTCTTCTTCAGCATGTTTTGCTTCTTGGAACTCCAAGAAACTAAGCATGTTCCAAGGAACTGAACCACACCTGAAGTGCTTTTTCGATTTACCGAGTCACCTGCATATTGTGCATCTACAAATCTTGTTAGCTCAAATGTGTCACAATGAGGATAGAATAAGGATAGATCATCAATTCCTTTTAAATATCTCAATATCCTCTTGACAGCTGTTAAGTGTGACTCCTTTGGATTTGCTTGGAACCTAGCACAAACACCAACATTGTAAGCAATATCTGGTCTACTAGCTGTGAGATATAATAAGGTACCTATCATGCCTCTGTATGGCTTTTGATCCACAATTGTTCCATAGGAATCCTCATCCAATGTGGAGTTAGTTCCCATAGGAGTATAGTTCATTTTTTATGTTTCCATCCCATATTTCTTGAGGAGTTCCTTAATGTATTTCAATTGTTGAATGTAAGTTCCTCTCTCAGTTTGCTTGATTTGCAAGCCAAGAAAGAAATTAAACTCACCCATTAGGCTCATCTCAAATTCCTTGCTCATAAGATTAGCAAATTCTTGACACAAGGATTCGTTAGTAGCACCAAATATTATATCATCAACATAAACTTGAACAATGAGAGAATCCGTTCCTTCAGATTTTAAAAACAAATTTTTATCAACTTTTCCTCTTGTAAGAACATTTTCGAAAAGAAACTTTGACAATCTCTCATACCATGCTCTAGGAGCTTGCTTCAACCTGTAAAGAGCTTTGTCAAGCTTATAGACATGGTTTGGAAATTTAGCATTTTTAAAACCAGGAGGTTGTTCCACGTAAACATCTTCATTAAGAAAACCATCTAAAAAAGCACATTTAACATGCATTTGATACAATTTAAAACCCATGAACGAAGCAATAGCAATGAAAATTCTAATAGCTTCTAACCTTGCAACTGGAGCAAAAGTTTCTTCAAAATTAATTCCCTCTTGTTGATTATAACCTTTAACTAATAACCTTACCTTGTTCGTAATGATTGTGCCATACTCATCTAGCTTGTTCCTAAGCACCCATTTCAGTCCAATTACTTTGGGTGTTCCGGTTGAGGCTCAAGGTGCCAAACCTTGTTCCTTTCAAATTGATTCAGCTCATTTTGCATTGCTTGGATCCAATCTACATCCTCAAGTGCTTCTACATGATTTCGAGGCTCCATGATGGAAAAGAATGAATTAAAGGCACAGAAGTTCCTTATCTGAGTTCTGGTGTGAGTTCCTTTTCGAAATATCACTAATAATTAGATCAATTGGATGAGACTTCTGATGTTTCTAAGGTTTAGGTTGGAAGTCTCTAATAGGAACTGCTCTTTCTCCAGTTTCTCCAAAATCTTTCTGGTTCAGTGATGTTTTCTTCATTTTCTCCATCATTTGGAACTTCATTCACTGTTTTTTCAAGAACTGGCTTATTTTGTCTTTCAACTGGGAACTGATTTTAAGGAACTCTTGCTTGTTCCTTGTTGGATGTTAAATCTTCCTCATCTGGATCTTTTCTAACCAGCCCTATTTCAAAGTCCTCATGTTTCGGCAAAAAGTTAGTATCTCTACTATTTACACTATAGTCTGTTTTATCAAAAATAATACGTACACTTTCCTCGACATTAATGTTCTTTTGTTGTAAACTCTATAAGCCTTACTATTAGATGCGTATCCCAGGAACACAACTTCATCACTTCTTTCATCAAACTTCCTTAAGTTCCTTTTATCATTATTATGGACAAAATATTTACAACCAAATGTTCTAAGGTGAGACACATTAGGTTTTCGTCCTCTAAACAATTCGTAGGGAGTTTTGTTAGTGTCATGACTATTTATTTATAATATAACAAGCTATGTCCACTGCTTCTACCCAAAAGTTCCTTGGGAGTCCACTTGCTATGAGCATCGTTCATGCCATGTCTTCTAAGGTTCTGTTTTTCCTCTCCACAACACCATTTTGTTGTGGTGTTCTTGGAGTTGAAAATTTGTGATCCATACCATGTTCCCTGCAAAACTAATCAAAGTTGTGATTATGAAATTCCTTTCCATGGTCAAATCTTAAGTGTATAAGTTGATAACCACTAGATTTTTGAACCTTCTAGAAAAGCAAGTAAATTCATCAAATGTTTCATCTTTGCTATGAAGGAACATAGTTCATGTATATCTAGAATAATCATCAATAATAACCAAGACATGAAGCTTACCACTTCTACTTTGGACTCTCATGGGCCCGCACAAATCCTTATGAATGAGTTCCAATGGTTTTATGGTGCTCACGAGCTTTTCTGAAATCCAACAACAAGTTCCTTAGATCTAAGTTTATCAAGTTTGTAGAGGCTAGCATGTCCAAAACGTTTATGCAACAGTAGAGGATCATCCTCAATCACACTTAAATTGGAAAATGTACTTTTGGGAACTTCAGGTAAATCAACTATATAGGTGTTCCCTTTGCGTTTTCCCTCAAGTACAACGTGATTAGTGTGATTGTTGATGATTTGACAACGCTCATTAGTAGAACAAACAGAATTGGGAAATGCTATGTTATGTTTAAGACAGATGTGGCACGCCATATCATGCCATGTGTAAGCATAATACTCGGCTAATGTGTCCCATTAATCTTGCAAATTGCCAAGTCATATTCAATCTACGGACTGCATGGACGACTGCGTGTCGCCCTTGAGATCGTGCCACGTGTTCGGTTCAAGGAGGAGAGACTACCCTATGCTATGGGCCAAGGGCCAATGTTAGAAAGGCCCAACAAGGGCTCATAAAGGCACAAGCCAATCACCAAGGGACAAGTGTCCCAAAACACTAGGTCACCCTTGGTAATCTTGCCTATAAATACCCCATGGGGGCATTCATTCATTCATTCATTCATTCATTCATTCATTCAATCATGTTCACTCTCATACAATTCTTACATAATACTAGAGTCTCTCTCTCTAAAATATCTATCTAGATTAGTATTGTTAATTATTGTTATTTAACCATAATCCTCCCACAAATACTTAGTTAAGCATCGGAGGGGGAAAAATCCTACAAGGATTTTGTTCCCTTGTTTTCAAGGAACCAAGGTCTGATCCATCAGGAAGTGAACAAGCCAACACATGTCCATCTGACGTGTAGTCCTCAAGTTCTCTCTCCGCATAATCAGCTGAAGGGACACCTCAAGGAGTTTATGCCACATCATTTGGCGCCGTCTGAGGAGAGGGCACCTGACGATGACCGGTGGTTCACTTCCAACCGAGAATGAGACTCTGTACCTTGATCAATTCAGGAACTATGAAACCGGACAAGGAACTTGCTCTCCTAAGGGGAAAGCAACAGAGGATCAACCCGTGACTATGGGTCAACTCAAGAGTATCTTGGAAGGTCTCAAGCAGTCCTTTACGGATGCTCTACGGGAGTATTCCTCCAAGAGAACTCATGAGGAGGGTGATCCTCGTCAGAGAAATCTTAAAGGAAAGATGGATCAGGAAGATCAAGGTGAAGGAAGGTTAACTTTCCAAGAGAAAGTTGAAAGGATCAAGAAGATAAGAACTCCATTGAAAGCTCATTGGGGCACACTCAGAAAGTATCCTGTCACTCCTAAGTATAAACCAAAAAGGGAGGTGGCAAAAGGACACACTGAAGCAAGCAGGACAAGATCCGATGCTAGAGAATTCATTGAATTCAAGAAGTCATTAGCTCATGATGCTAGAGAGTATCTTGAGGCTAAGAGAACATCGAGAAAGGATGTCAGAGAAGTCATCAATGAAAGGAGGGCAACTAACAAAGATGGAAGAGAATATTTGAATTCTTAACGAGCTCAACGTGAACAGAGTCGCTCTGACTCGTCGGGTTCAACTTCAACCAAAGAGATGTCTGATTCACATCCATTCACTCTTGAATCGGATAAGCGTGATGATGAAGGGAATCTGAGATACAAGATTGAGAAGAAGAAAGCTGAAAAAGCAGACCAAGCTAGAAGAGAGCAAATGATCCAATACTGGGAGAACAGGGTGAGACCCGAGGAGCTTTATATGGTCAAGCAGGGGCCTAATGATCCTACGGGGACCATCAGGAATAAAGTGGGTTCTATGTCTATGAACTGGACAACCCCATTTGCTGTATCAATCATGATGGCTCCTCGCCCATTTAAGTTTAAGATGCCTAATGTAGAGGCTTTTGATAGAACCTACAAACACTTGATGTATTTTCAAGGTTTGGATGATACAACCTGGTGTCGCTATTATTTCCCGGCAACTCTTAAAGGAATAGCGCAGAAGTGGTTCAATACCCTACCAAATAAGTCTATTAACAATTTTCATGAACTAAGCACAACTTTTGTACATCACTTCATGGCCAACAAACGTGATAAAAATACTAGCATGCACTTAGCTAAGATAGTGCAAGGTGAAAAAGAATCCTTAAGAAGCTATGTCCAGCGATTCAATCTTGAACCATTGCAGATACCTAACCTTTCTGAAGGAGTTACTTTTGATAGCTTCTTCAGAGGGCTCTGTGATGGGACCTTTAAGCTTGATGTGGTCAGAAGGAATTGTAAAATTTGAAGGGGATCCTGGAGAAGGTTGAATGCTTTATCCATGCTCAGGAGCTATGTGCTTCCACCCGCAAGGATAAGAAGAATGATCACGGATCAAAAAACAAAGATCAGAAGGGACACGCTATTTGTATGGCTGGCTCATCAAATAAGTCAAATGATCAAAACATGAAGAGAAAGGCGAATAATGCGCCGAAAGTTGAATTCACTAAGGATCTCCATTCAGTCTTTAAGGAGATCCGAGGGAAAGTTGACACTAATGATCCACCTCCATTGAGAAGCGCAAAAGAAGATCGAGATTCAAGTAAATATTGCTACTTTCACAAAGATGTGGGGCATCATACCAATGATTGCTTCAATCTTCGGAGAACCCTGGAAGCTTTTGCTGCTAAAGGGAATATTAGTCAACATTTAATCAAGTCCTCTGACAAAAGTGCCAAGCAGAAGTCAAACTCTAAAAATGAGGTGACAAAGGAGGGCTATGAGATAGAAGATGTTGTCTATTTAATCTCTGGGGCTTTGCTGCTAGAGGTCCTACTATGAAGGGAAGTAAGGAATATGTGCGACGCCTAGTCCGGGAATCACCACCCAAGACTGGGGAAGATGCTAGAAATAAATTCCCGGAAGTACTGATCAGTGACAGGGACCTGGGCAAAGTTCGAACACCCCATGATGATCCCCTGGTAGTAGAGATGAAAGTGGCAAATATGAAGGTAAAGAGAATACTTGGTGACACGGGAAGTTCATCTGATATAATCAGTTACAACTGTTTGAGAAAGTTGAAGTATGATTCATCAAAGTTAAAATCAATCCACCATCCATCATTGGGTTTGGAGGAGGAATTATCAATCCCTTGGGAACTGTGACTTTCACAGTTCGAGTGGGAGATAAAGATTGTGCTCGAAACATGTTCTTCATGTTCCTTGTAGTGAAATAGCTATAGGCATACAATGTGATTCTAGGAAGGCCAACACTTAATGCGGTCAGGGCAGTTAGTGTTACCCACCTCATGCTCATGAAGTATGAGTGTGACAATGGTACTGTGGGAACAATTCATGGAGACCAGCAATTGGCAAGAGAGTGTTATGTTACCACATTAAAAGCAGAAGCCTGGTCAAGCAAAATCGACGGATCAAGTAATAAAAG
The DNA here is from genome assembly GCA_016808085.1 of Suaeda aralocaspica. Taxonomy (NCBI): domain Eukaryota; kingdom Viridiplantae; phylum Streptophyta; class Magnoliopsida; order Caryophyllales; family Amaranthaceae; genus Suaeda; species Suaeda aralocaspica. The sequence continues at coordinate 853,781 of PYUH01004037.1, read as the reverse complement.
GAAACTGGAAGAAGCTCCTAAAGACCAATTAATGGCAGTTCATAGCTTAAATCAAGTCCCAAGACCTCAACCTAGAGGTGAGCATGAAGATTTTGTGTTGGATGAGATGAAGCCTGATAGAACAGCCAAGTTGGATAGGCATTTGACAAAAATGTTGGGGCAGGGATAAGAGCCTTACTTAGACAATACAAAGATGTTTTTGCAGTTAAAGTTGAAGAAATGCCGGGGATTGATCCGGAAGTGGCTGTTCACTAGCTCAATGTTAAGCTTGAAATGAAGCCTGTCAGACAGAAGAAAAGAAATCTTGGTGATGTCCGTAACAAAGCTGCGGATGAAGAGGTAAAAAAGTTATTGGAAACAGGATTCATCTGTCCATGCTAATATCCTGATTGGGTGGCAAATGTTGTATTGGTGCCAAAACCCAATGGAAAAATGATAATGTGCATGGATTACACAGAGGAGTGCCCTAAGGATAGCTTTCCTTTTCCCAAGATCGATCGGTTGGTTGATTCTACGGCTGGACATGCCTTGTTGAGTTTTATGGACGCCTATTCCGGCTTTCAACAAATTCCTCTATGGGAGGAAGATCAGGAAAAAACAGCTTTTGTTACGGAAACAGGTCTGTACTGTTACACTAGAATGCCTTTCGGTTTGAAGAATGCTCCAGCTACCTTCTGGAGACTAGTTAATGAAGTATTCAAGCAACAATTGGGAAGGAATATGGAAGCATACATTGATGACATGATCGTCAAAAGCAAGGAATCCAACGATCATGTAGCCGATTTAAAGGAAACCTTTGAAACTTTAAGGAACTATAAGATGAGGTTGAATCCGAAGAAGTGTGTTTTCGGTGTCACATCAAGAAAATTCCTGGGGTTTCTTGTTGATAAAAGAGGGATTGAAGTCAATCCAGACAAGGTCAAGGCCGTGTTGGATATGACATCTTCCCGGAGTGTTAAGGAAGTTTAGAAGTTAATTGGGTGCTTAGAACCCTTGGGAAGGTTCCTATTAAGGGCAGGAGATAAGTGCCACTTCTTTGATACGATAAAGAAGACGNTCAAGAAGAAAGCCAACAAATTTGAATGGACTCAATCAGCTGAGGAAGCCTTTATTAAATTAAAGGATCATCTCCATTCTCTTCCCAAGTTGGTAAGCCCCAAGGAAAAAGAAATTTTGTATATGTACCTTGCTATATCAGAATATGCACTCTCAGCTGTCTTGTTGGTTGAGAGGGACAGAGTTCAACATCCGATTTATTTTGTCAGCCATATTTTCCAGAAGGCTGAACTGAGATATGCCACGATTGAGAAGTTTGGATTAGCATTGTTTTTAGCCAGCAGAAAACTGAGGCCCTACTTCTTGTCCCACCAAATAATTGTTTACACGGATCAGCCGCTTAAGTCATGCCTAACTAAAGAATCTTCTGGTAGGATGCCTAAGTGGGCTATCGAGTTGGGTTCATTTGAGATTTCGTACGAACCTAGGAAAGCAATTAAAGGATAAGCGTTTGCCAAGTTCATTGTTGAAATGACCAGGCTACATATTGAGAAGCCAAGTATTGACCACTGGACACTACATGTTGATGGATCATCCACCCAAAACGGGTGTGGAGTGGGAATCATATGCAAATCTCCTGAAGGATATTTTTACGAGTATGCAGTGAGGTTCAAATTTCAAACTTCAAACAATGAAGCAGAGTATGAGGCCTTAATTGCAAGAATCAAGATGTGTAAAGCCGCTGGTGCTAGGAAGATAGACGCTATGTCTGATTCACAACTGATTGTGAGTCAATACTTGGGAGACTATGAAGCCCGTGATGAGGGCATGAGAAAGTATTTGCAAATGTTACAAGAAGAAGTTAAAGATCTCGAAAGTTTTGAGTTAATGCAAGTCCCACGATCCGAGAACAATCAGGCTGACTATCCAAGTTAGCTAGTTCTGCTATAGGAGACTCACCCCGAACTGTTTTTTTGGGAAGTTAAGGAAAAGAAGAGTAATGACAAAGAAAGAGATGTAAACTTCATTAGCAGGGGAAGTACGTGGATGGATGAAATCATTGCTTATAAAACAGATGGAACCTTGCCAGCCGATGCACGACAAGCTAAGTATGTCAAGGCCAGAGATGCATGGTTTGTGCTATGGCAAGGGCAATTATACAAGAAATCGTTTACTCATCTGCTATTGAAGTGCATCACTCCCGAGTAAGGTAAAGAAGTGTTAGAAGACATTCATGAGGGGTTTTGTGGGTCTCATATAGGGGGACGAGCCTTAGCTGAAAAGGCGCTTCGCACAGGGTATTACTGGCCATCATTGAGGCAAGACGCTATGAATTACGTCAAGAAGTGTAAGAGATGTCAGTTGTATGGAAATTTGCACCACCAACTAGCTAATGTTTCAAGCCCAATCATCAGTCCTCTTCCTTTTGCCAAGTGGGGCATGCACATCCCTAGTCCATACCCTCTGGCCTCGAGGAAAAGAAAGTATGTGAAGGTAGATGTGGACTACTTCACCAAATGGGTGGAGGCAGAGCCGATGAAGAATATCAAACACTCGGATGTACAGTGGTTTATATGGAAGAACCTAATCACAAGATTTGGAGTTCCGCAATCTGTTGTGTTTGATAACGGTCCGCAGTTCGAGACACCACAATTGAGAAAATGGTTAGAAGACCAGTGCAACTCTGCTAACTTTGCTTCCGTAGGCTATCCTCAGGCCAATGAACAAGTTGAAGCTTTCAATAAGATAATCAGTGATGGACTGAGGAAGAAGCTTAAGAAGGCTAAAGGATTATGGGTCGATTAATTGTACAATGTCGTATGGTCGATAAGGACCACCGTCAAGAACTTAACCGGAGAAACTCCCTTCATGTTGGTGTACGGAGTTCAAGATGTTCTTCCCATAGAAATGTGTGAACCTACTCTCGCAGTGATGTTGTATGATGAGGATGCGAATTGGGAATTGATGAAAGCTGCTCTTGATACCCTACCTAAAGTGAGAGGTAATCCCTTGCTTAGACAGCAATTGCACAAGCTTCGGATGGCTAGAGAACATAATAAAAGGGTTAATCATAGGACCATGAAGCTTTGAGATCTGGTTTTGAGAAAGATGGAAGCCATAGGAAGGGCAAATGAGCAAGGCAAGTTGACTCCGAATTGGGAAGGACCCTACAAGATCGTGGAAATTGTTCAAGATGGTACTTATCGACTCAAGAGTTAGGATGGTTATGTGATCAGGAAGCAGATTCAAGCATTGAAGAGAAAGAGTTGATTCTAAGTCGTCCTGAGATTCAAGGGTGGCGTTCTGAAATTCAAGGGTGGCGTTCATTTGGGCTACATGGCTTTGGATTAGCTCATGGTCATTGTTGCATAACACTCCTACTTGAATAAGGCCACACGCCACTAGGCGTTCACTTGGCGTTCAAGGCTAGCTAGGCATTCACTTGGCATTCAACACTTAGAAAGGAAGGTTTATAAGTTGGCATTCAGCATTGACAAAGCATAAGTTGGCGTTTAACAGTGGCAAGTGTAAGATGGCGTTCAAACACTTGGCGAGTATAAGTTGGCGTTCAAAATGGCGAGTACTTTGCTATTTTTCCAAGTTCTTGGGCAACAAGTTATCTTGTAATTTATAGTTTAAAATCTGATAATTATCTTGTTAAATAGTTATTTAGATAAGTTGTTAGGATATTTTCTTGATTAGTTAGTTTGATAGAGTTGTTAGGCAAGATAAGATCAACTTACAATAATGAGGTGGCATACTTATCAAGTTGTATGTTTATCTTGTGAAGGCTGGATTTACTAGGATTAGTGTGTCTTTAGGAGTTGTTTTATTTCCTAGATAGTTTACGGAGTTTATCAAAGATTGTTTAGGAGTCCTAAGGTATTTGTACTATAAGTACCCATGTTTTATTCAATAAAATTCAGATTTTGATTATTGTTCATACTTGTTACGCGCTATTTTGTGTGAGATATTCCCCCAAAATTTACAAAGGATTTTCGAGTGTTTTGAGAGTTAGAAGCTTCAAAATATTCACCACTGTTTTAGTATTTGTGATCGAGTATTCTCACAAAGATTAAAACACCCTTAGAACTAGATTGTTGAGTGTTCCAATCTAACCTAAGTTTGTGAGTTTCGTTGATTGTGAGTGTTCCAATTCACAAAGTTCGTTAAATCACTCTATCTTAAGTTTAAGCCCTTAGTTTGAACGTAAGATATAGATCATTATGAGCTTCCACGAACATGGAATGCTAATAACTTAAAGAGATATTACATGTAATCCTGATTGACGGAATCAGATGAATAGGGTACGGCCATATGAATAAGGTCCAAGTTGATCTTTTTTATAGAAACTTGAGTTTACATTTGTATTGAACTTGGCTACGGGCCATAATTAATGAAAACTCTATTTCTGTATGTGTGATAATTTAATTTATTGCATTTTATTTTGCTTATTAAGCAAGGCTAGGGCAAGACCCTAGAGCCCTGGTGAATCTTATGAATTCCCATTAGGGCAAGACTAGGGCAAGATCCCAAAGTCATACTTTGTTACTTAAGCAAAAAGAGACTTAGGACAAAGGAAGTAGGACTAAGGGTCTTACAATTAGACCAAGTGTCTTAAATGTAGGACTAAGGGTCTTACAGCTAGACCAAGTGTCTTAAAAATGTGACTAAGAGTCTTTAAAAATGCTGATATTGGTCTCTCTCTCTCTCTCTCTCTCTGTCTCTCTCTTCCATTTATCATTGGAGTAAAGCATCATAGAACAATATATATAGAACATAAGGCAATGCGATTGGAGATGGAGAAATAACTAAAAACCATTAGAGTTTAGGAACAATTTGAAACTAAATTTATGTTTGTATATATGTGGATAATCTAATATTCACTGGAAGTAGTATTGAAATGTTTGAAGATTTCAAGAAAAGAATGGCACATGAATTTGAGATGAGCGATATGGGACTCATGTCCTATTTTCTAGGAATCGAAGTTACACAAGGAGGTGATTGAATTTTCATCTCACAAGAAGCTTACACAAAAGGAGTATTGAAAAACAAAAGGAGTAATTTTAGGTGAAAACAATATATATCTATTGTACCCTTTTTTTATGGTTTTCACGGTGAAAACAGTTTTCATATGATCCTCTTTCTATGTATATATATATATATTGGTCCTGTAAGAACATAAAAAAAAAAAAGTAATTAGTAGAATAGAAGTTAAAATGTACCAAGAAACTCCAAAATTTGACTGTAATTGATAGTAAATTACTTTTATCACTACAAATGTTATGTCCTTTTAAATGATTACAGGACTATTGGATTCTAATACAAATATCACACAGTAATGCTACAGACAATACTTTTGCTAATCTACTTGGTGTTATACGTCGGCGTCCAAACCAATCACGTGATGAAGAGGGGGCTGACTTAAGAGAACTTGACTTGCTTTGGTCACTGGGCGAGCAGAGTTTCCACGCCTGGTATACCTGCACAAAGGAATAAATCCTTGTTGGATTTATCCCCCTCCGATGCTTAAGTAAGTAAATGTATGAAGAATGTAGAGAGATTTAGAGAGAGAAAGAGCACAATAAATGCTTGTAATCAATGTGTCCCTTTGTTCAAGTTGTTCATGGGTATTTATACTAGTGAGAATTCACTGTTTAATCCTTTGTACAGTAGAGTACTATTCTTTCTTCCCTTTGGTGGAGAGGGAGAGGAGGATAACCCGGCGTGTTATAAGGTTCCTCTCTTCCACCTGGCTTTCTGCCTTTTAATATTTGTTAATTTCAGGACACGTGTCATTCATCCGTTGCCCCATATATTGTCTCATGGATTATTAGTTAAACTTAAATCTGAACCGTTGGTTGAGCGTATAACATTTGCCCCTCATCAAACCGTTGAATTTGAATCGACGGATTCCAGGTATTTAATGAAACGTTTTGATGATTATAACTAATTATTGAAGAACTGAAATGATTACAAAACGGTTTTCGAGGGGAAGAAAAGGGGTCGTACTCGTGTACCTTTTTTTTAGAAGTGGTCGGGATTACTCCTGCCTTTTCAACTTCCAAGGGGAAAAGTCTTTTCGACCCCTTTAAACCATCTATAAATACTTACCCCCGTTAATTCTCCCCCTTATTCGCTCTTAATCTTACAAACCTTTCAACTGTTCTCTATGAAAATAGTGAGTTTCTTCAAGCTTTTGGTGAGTTGTAGTTGTGTTTTTGCTATTTCTTTCGCGTGAAAGTTGTTATTCCTTCAAGCTATTTCTTCAAGTTTGTGTTAAATTAGTCCTCATCTTGCGGTAACCAGTTCGTCTCAAGCACTTTCTCCAGGTATTAACCCCTTACTTTGTGTATTTATTCCTTCTTTCCTGTTATGGCTTCTGCTTCCTCCTCTAATGGGGTATATCTTCACCCCCTGATCAAAAGAAGGATTTTGCGGGATGAAGAGAACCCTATTTCACCGGGGTTTCTAGGGGCGAGAGCCATGTATCTCGCCTCCTCATCTCCTGATAGCTCGCCACCTCTAACTTTGTAGAATCTCACACCATTTATCTCTTGTGTGCAGAATTCTATGGTTAGAACAAAACTTTGTGCAAGAAGAACTCGCACAATGGTGGTTTCCTCTTCCTCTTCTGAAAAGGCGCCTTCCCCAAGGCGTGATCCTTCAGAGGACAGTGAGGTTTTATTCGCCGAACCCCCTGGCGAGTTCCAAGGGAAAGGTGGCGAGCATCAGGAGGTGGAAGTTCAATCCTTCTTTCCTAAGAACGATCCAAGTGGCATCCCTGTCAGCAATTCTTGGGTCAAACAATTAGGGGAGGACCGTGGTGCTTTCAGGAAGTCCTTATGGCTTCCTGAAAATGTTAGAATGATTGACCCTTTGCCAAGCGCCACTATTACCCACGTATAGCCCAACGAATTTGGGGTTTATAAGGACGCCCTTTTACTTGGACTTAGGTTCCCCCCCCTCATCCTTTCGTGGAAACTCTCCTACATGAGTATGACATAGGGATCGCCCAACTGACCCCCAACTCTTGGCACTTTATTAACTCCTTCATCGCCACCTGCGTTTTGAAGAAATCGACTATTTCCTTCAACGCCTTTCGCTCCCTTCACTTCCTAAATAGGGTTAACAACCCTTCACCTGGGTGCAGCTGGTACGCCAGCTCTAACCGTCCCCACTATAGGACGGTGATAGACAGGACCTCCAACCTTAAGCAGTGGAAGGTCAAATTCGTATTCTTCGTGACCAGTGACCTTAACATGGCGGGCCGCTATGGCAGGTGGAATGATAACGCCCAACATTTAGGAAAATCGAACGCCACCCCTCACCTGACCACCGGTGAAGGGCGCACCCAAGCCTATTTTAAGGCGTCCCAAGAGGACAAGGAAAGTCCTGCCAACTGGGTGCCTCTCCCTTATTTACACAATAACAACTTTTTCCTTTGCGCCACTGGTCTTTGCGCCAAGTTAGAGAAAGGTACCTGGTGGTTTAATTTTTACCTTTTGCCTTTATGCCAGCCCTTTATAAATCAATCCTTTGTCTATATTCCTTAACATTTTCCTTTTATTTTTGTAGAAAAAGCTATGGTTCGCGTTACACCTGAGGAATTAGGCGAGGGGAAAGCCCTGGAGTCTGTGAAGGATATGTTAGGTCGTCGGAAGATGATGAGCTTAAAGGAGAAGCTCGCCCTTAAAAAGGTACTAAGCTTTTCATTACCATCTCTTTATTTTTATTGTTAATATTTTATACTCTTTTATCCTCTAGCTTTACAAATTTATTTATTTATTTAATAATTTTTTTTTATTAGGAGAATGCGGCGAGCAACGTAGAGGCGCTGTCATCCAAGCGCCATGGCCTATCCATACGAGAGCCAGCGTCTAAGAGGACCGCCACCCTCGCCCCTTCAGCGGGCGAGGGAAAAGGAAAAGAAAAGGTGGACGCCTCCGCCTTTGCGGGGGGCATGGAAAAATCAAAGGCGAAACAAACAGCTCCCGCGCCTTCTTCCAAGGGGAAGCAAGACACCACCCCCCCAACTGGGGGCGTCAAAAGGAAGCACCCTTCTCCTGTGCTTCCAGGTCAACAAAAGAGGGTGAAACATGTGGTGTCAAAACCCAAAACCCTCTATTCTCTACCCCATCCTCCTAAGGAGGCGACTCCCTCACCCGCCACTCCTACTTTTGGCGAGGTGACCACTCCCTCACCCTCTCAACCAAGGGCAAAGCCTTGTCCCCAACCTTTCACCTCAAAATCTACCATTCGTCCATCCAACGCCCCATCTCCATCTAACCAACAAACTCCCCCTGTCTCCACTCGACCAACCAACACACCCTCTTCAACTAAACAGCCCACTCCACACACACAAACTCCCACACTCCCAAAATCCAAACTAGCGGGGTCTTCATCCAAGTCCACGCCCGCTACAACCATCAAAGAGGGCGCTGGTCCCCCTAAAGCTGGCCCCTCTAGCTCAGCCCCGGCAGGCGCCGATCTGGACGGCGGCGTCCTGTCCGACCTTGCTGACAAGGTGAAAGCCAACATGTCAGCAGCCACCAAGCTGCAAGCCCAGCAATCTGGTAATTCTCTTAGACCCAATTTTGTTCGTACTTATCAGTCATCTTCCGATTCCGTCATTTATTCACCTACTGATCCCCGTGCCTCTGTTTTTCCGGTCGCCTGTTCAGAAATCCCAGCAATGGATACCTCCATGGAATCTCCTGCTACTGTGGAGACTGGGCGCGTTCCTTCAATGCGCCTCTCCTCTACCGAGAAGAGGACCATGCTGGGTAACATGCTCACGTGCGCCCCTGAAGGTTATACTGAAGGCTTGAAGGGAGCCAAAGATGGCTTGCTAGGTCCATGCCTCATGGATCTCGCCAATGTAAGTTTCCTCCCAACTTGTATTCTTTCTTAGTTTGGCGCAATCATTATTTACCCTACTAATTTTTGTTTTTATTTTATAAGGTTATGCTTCGTCTTGATGTGTTCGTCGGCTAGGCACAAAAGCAACGTGAGACCGTTGCTGAGGCTCTGTCCCTTTCTGAGCAAAGTCGCCAACTTTCAGCTGAGGCTACTCAGTTGAAAGCTACACTGGAGAAAGAACGCAAGGCAAGGATGCCTCTCTTGCTAAGATGCAACAATACTGTGACCAAATTAACAGTGCTTACACTAACATGCTCAAGGAAAAGGGTTCTACCGACGCCGAGTATGCTTCCGAGGTGGCGTCCAGGAAATCAGTGGAAAAAAGTTGGCGGCCGAAACCAAGAGGGCTGATGATGCTGAGTCCAAAGTGGCAAGTTTACAAAAAGCTAACCAAGAGTTAGAAGAAAAATTAAAGGACCACTCTGAACTCAAGTCATCATATGACACAGCCCTTGGTGAGAAAGAAGAGCTCGCTCAGTCCAAAAAAGCTTTAGAGCCTCAGTTCGCCACTCTACAAGCTAATATGAACGAGCTCCAAGACGAGTCCATTGGCATCTATGACGAGGGGATGACCGATATGAAAAACTTGGTGAAGGAGGGATGGGAACTCTGTTATCGCCATAGTGAAATAAAGGTTGATTATTCTTACTTTGAGCGCCGGCTTGATCATGTCATCCGGGCTTTCTTGGCCAAGCACAATAATGATGACCCTCCTTCCCCTTTTGAATCTACTTCTATCAAAGAGGAAGAGGAGGAATCTGATCATCCTGCGGATCAGGCTGAGAGCAAGGCGCCTGGTGAGCAGAGCGTTACTCCTACTGAAGTTGTGACTATAGCTGATAGTCCAGCTCATGACGCCCCTATCCCCCCTTCCTTGTAATTTGTACCTTGTATTTTTGGTCCTTACCCTTGTAAAGATTTGATCACAATTAATAATATAATATTTTTCAAACATGGCGTTCATTTATTTATTTACTGCTTTTTGCAAATATTTTATTAGTTTTTGCAACTAATGTTCTTTATTTATTTCTGATTTACAAACATTTATTTTATCAGCTATCTTACCCCAATGAGGGAATAAAAAGAAAACTCTGAACTTGGTAAGGTTTAACCTGAATGAGCGATGCATTTCATTTTGTGTGACTACCTTGATTGCCCCTGAAACTTACCTAGTTCAGGTTTCTGCAGTTCATCAAAAAAAATTTAATCAAACCATTACACGCCTTTTAGTGCAATAGCATGCCTCAGTATTTGAGAGTCAGATCGCCCAATGAGGGAATAAAAAGAAAACTCTGAACTTGGTAAGGTTTAACCTGAATGAGCGATGCATTTCATTTTGTGTGACTACCTTGATTGCCCCTGAAACTTACCTAGTTCAGGTTTCTGCAGTTCATCAAAAAAAATTTAATCAAACCATTACACGCCTTTTAGTGCAATAGCATGCCTCAGTATTTGAGAGTCAGATCGCCCAATGAGGGAATAAAAAGAAAACTCTGAACTTGGTAAGGTTTAACCTGAATGAGCGATGCATTTCATTTTGTGTGACTACCTTGATTGCCCCTGAAACTTACCTAGTTCAGGTTTCTGCAGTTCATCAAAAAAAATTTAATCAAACCATTACACGCCTTTTAGTGCAATAGCATGCCTCAGTATTTGAGAGTCAGATCGCCCAATGAGGGAATAAAAAGAAAACTCTGAACTTGGTAAGGTTTAACCTGAATGAGCGATGCATTTCATTTTGTGTGACTACCTTGATTGCCCCTGAAACTTACCTAGTTCAAGTTTCTGCAGTTCATCAAAAAAAATTTAATCAAACCATTATGCGCCTTTTAGTGCAATAGCATGCCTCAGTATTTGAGAGTCATTCGAGGTGTTATAGGAGAGTTGCCCTAACGTCTGCACGCCATTCGGGGTCTTTATCATGCCTCAGCGTTTTAACGCCTTTTGAGGTCTTATAGGAGAGTTGCCCTAACGTTTGCACGCCATTCGGGGTCTTTATCATGCCTCAGCGTTTGAACGCCTTTTGAGGTCTTATAGGAGAATTGCCCTAACGTTTGCACGCCATTAAGGGTCTTATAGTAGAATTGCCCTAACTTTTGCACGCCATTTGGGGTCTTATAGTAGAGTTGCCCTAACGTTTTCACGCCATTTGGGGTCTTATAGTAGAGTTGCCCTAACGTTTGCACGTCATTTGGGGTCTTATAGTAGAGTTGCCCTAACGTTTGCACGCTTTTTGGGGTCTTATAGTAGAATTGCCTTAACGTTTGCACTCCATTTCGGGTCTTTATCATATGTTTCTGCACAATCTTTCTTTTTGTATTAAAATAAGTTTTTTTTTTTTATTTTTTTTTTTATTTTTTTTACATTTGTATTTGATATTTCCTAAGGGTGTTTGCATTCTATGTTCGTGGGAGAAGGTGCCCGTTCATCCTCTCTAATTTGAATGTTCCATCATGAATTTCTTCCGCTATCTTATAAGGCTCTTTCCAATTTGGAGTCAGCTTTCCTTTTTCACCTACTCGCCCAACTGTTTCCATTTTTCTTAACACCAAGTCGCCTTTCTTAAGCTGACGTTTCTTGACCGTCTTGTTGAATTCCTGACTCATTCGTATTTTGTACAATTGTTGTCGGAGTAGGGCGTTTCCTCTCACTTCTGGTAGATAATCCAGGTGTAATTTCATCAATTCCCAGTTGGCGTCTTCCTCATATAACATTACTCTCAAGGTAGGCTCTTGCACTTCTATGGGTAATACGGCGTCTGACTCATATACCAAGGTGAAGGGCGTTTCTCCAGTTTTATTCTTGACTGTAGTTCTGATGGACCATAAAACATTAGGAAGTTCCTCCACCCATAAACCTTTTGCTGCATCCAACTTCTTTTTGATCCCAGCGCAGAGGATTTTATTGAAAGACTCTACTTGGCCATTTGCTTGTGGATGTCCCACTGCTGCAAAGTGGGCGTGTATCCCTTAATTGCCCAACCAATCCTTAAGGCGATCATTCTCAAATTGCTTTCCATTGTCAAAAACAATGGATTGAGGAACGTCATACCGAGTGATAATATTTTTTCAGATGAACCCCTTTCACTAGTGGAAAAATCCTTAATTGTATCGGGCAAAAGCGTCCATTTCGGACGAAAATTAGGCGTTACGTTTGTAGGGGTTACAAATACTAATGTTATTTGTATCGGGCTTCGGACCATTACAAAAGGCTAACTATTTGTATCGGGCTCTACACATAGCCCGTTAGAAATGGATCACTTATAATTAAAAAATTACAAGTATTCGTAACGGGTCTTTCATTCTGCCCGTTACAAATGAGAAGCATTTCTAACGGGCCTTATATTATGCCCTTTACAAATAAAATTTTGCACAATAAAAAAAAGTGCATTTGTAACGAGCAAACACTGAGCCCGTTACAAATATGTTTTATTAGCACACAAAAAAAACAGCTTTCCACATTGCCTTTACACTACCTTGTACCCTGCATCGACTGTACAATTACACCTTTGACTAAATTTATACCTCCACATAACACCAAAATGCAAATATTCACTAGCAACCCAGCCGTTAATAGTAAACCAAAATACAATTAAATCTTCCATAAATAATTATCCATATTCAACTAACAAATTCAACTTGCAATATCAAAACTTATCATTACTCATTGATGAATAAGAAATAGAAAATAAGCATCAGTCGATTGAATCTAGTAAGTCACCCTACACCCATTAGCTGCACATCAACTCGGCACTCGGCACAGATTAGCCATATGCAATGATGTTGCTATCTTCATCTTTACACTGTCGCAGCTGAAAACACCAAATAAAACCATTAAAAAATGTCAAAAATATAGCGAAAAGAAAAGTGGGTTGCTTACAATTAGGTCAAAACTTTAGTTAAGAGACGGTGCTCCAAGTAATTCACACAGAAGGACAAGGAGTAAATTGCAATTCAAGGCATCAAAATAGAAATGTTAGGTTCACCTACTTGTATTTAAATGAAACAAAATTTTCATATTTATGTAGTCTTTCAAATATCTTTGTGTTAATCTTTCAAAATCATAGTATTAGCAATTGATAAAAAAGCAAAGTTACATACGTATCTCCAACATTAGAAAGAAATATTGTCTTACTTCTTGTGTAATACAACAACAACAACAACAACAAAGCCTTACTTCTTGCGTAATACAACAAATAGAATTCACCTGGCATAAACCTTAAAAAGAGATACAAGTACAACTTTATTTCTACTAAGAGAAAACGGTTGTAATATAACATTTCAATAAATTAAAAAACATAGACACTTCTGAATATGCAGTATACGAATGCTTAAGGTACTTCGAAGCTTATTTGAAGAGACAATAATCAAATGGGCAAGTTAGTAGCCATTTTGAGGTGTTTTGAGTCATTTTGGGTGATATTGACCCCAAAACACTTGGAAGTTGCCTTTTAACTTAACTTTAGGACTTATTCACTTGTAAATATCTTATTTGGAAATGTTGTAATTAGTTATAAGCTTAAATGAAGTGAAAGTAGTGACATGGTCATGGTAGTAGCCACTTTTAGTGATTTTTGGGCCTTTTTGAGTGAATTTGAGCCCAAAACGGTTGTAATGTCACATTTCAATAAATTAAAAAACATAGACACCTCTAAATATGTAGTATATGAATGTTTAAGGTAATTATAAGCTTATTTGAAGAGACAATAATCAAATGGGCAAGTAAATAGCCATTTTGAGGTGTTTTGGGTGATATTGACCACAAAGCACTTGGAAGTTGACTTTTAACTTAACTTAAGGACTTATACACTTGTAAATATGCTATTAGGGAATATTGCAATTAGTTATAAGCTTAAATGAAGAGAAACTAGTGATTTGGCCATGGTAGTAGCCACTTTTAGTGATTTTTGAGCCTTTTTAAGTGAATTTGAGCCCAAAACGGTTGTAATGTCACATTTCAATAAATTAAAAAACATAGAAACCTCTAAATATGCAGTATAGGAATGTTTAAGGTGCTTATAAGTTTAATTGAAGAGACCGTAATCAAATGGGCAATTTAACAAACATTTTGAGGTGTTTTTAAGGTATTTTGAGCAAAAAACACTTGGAACTTATCATTCGACTTAAATTTAAACCTTACAAAGTTATAACTATGCTTTATAGGAATGTTTAAGTTATGTATAAGTTTTATTGAAATGAAACTAGTGAAATGGGCATAATAGTAGCTAGTGAAATTTTGATTTTGTGATGGAAATTGCCCTCGCAAAATTCGTCCTCCAATTATTTGCGACGGAAATTCCGTCGGAAAAACCAACAATTTGCGACGAAGAGAATTCTGATGACTTTTTTCCGACGGAATTCCGTCGCAAACGGGTTAATGTAACATAAAACTCAATTATTCCACGTACTTAGTTAAAATTCTGCATTAGAATTCCTAAAAAAGTGTCTCAAAACCTTTTCGAACACAAGCATAAATATAGTACTAACATCAGCATATTTACTTAAAAATATGAAAGAAATACCTTTTTTGTTATCAGTGGCCCAAGCTACTGCTGCCGTAAAACAGAAGCTGATTTAGCAGCTGAAATAGAATTAGAGAGAAGGATATAGTTAACAGAAGCAAATAGAAGAAACAACAGCTAAAGGGGATGAAATAATAGGTGCGAGTCTAGAACAGAACACCACACGACCATGCGGTAGCATCTGCCGCAAATGAGCATAAACTGAAGCAGAAACAATAGCAGACAGAAGCAGATTTCATATGCTAACCACTCAAAGTCTTAAATAAGCCCAACTGAGGATTATAAGAAACTAAAAAATAGGGAGCATAAGAGTGAGAGTGTTTAGCAGATGAAAGTTGCTTCTTTAGATGAAATTCAATAACAATTTGAGCTACACAACTTCCATGCATGTGAAAACCTATAGTTGAAAATAAATTTACATCAACAAAAATGGTCAAAATGGGACTGAAATAGATTGCAACAAAAAAAAAACTACATGTGCAACACTGAACCAACATATCAGGCAGCACAAAATTATCAATATTAATAATTTAATATTACTCCTAAAACTAATTTCTTAAAAAAAAAAACAATTTATACCTTTGATTGATAAACTAACTAAAATAAAGCTTTTGGGGCTCACACAAGACCTCATGAATTAACTTAGATAGAAAACATATCAATGTATAAATTCTCTAAATCATTGCTGCAAACGGATTAGGTAAGTGACTGTTGCATATCATTGAGCATAGCTAGAATATTGCATGATAGAATAATTAGATACACAAACTAGTTACTGAAAATGCAATAGCATATTGCATACCCACCAGATTTTTTAGTTTTAATATGAAGCAAAATAATAGATAAATGCGAATAGATAGAAATGAACTTTTCCATGTATAAGATCATCCCTTAATCATTCAAAAGTTTTTTCCAAGCTATGTCATCAATTCATAGCACATTCATGCATAAAGCTTTTAAACATTTTATAAAACAAAGAATCAATGAAGGGTGTATTAGTAAACAGATTTCTACCAGCAAGAGTTACTCGTTAAATTACATGAGTAGAACAGTATAAGCACGTACAAGTAAATGAAATCAAAATCACCAATTGAATTCTACTAAGCTTGAATTCAAACCAACTAAGCTTGTATTCTACACAAGCACATCTACCTCTGTTGAAAAGTGGCCTCTTTGCCCAGCCAGTGTAAGATGAGCCACAAAACAAACTGAAATATAAAAAAAGAATAATTAAAAATAAATAAAAATCCAAAAAGAATAATTAAAATCCTAGGAATGAAAATTGAATCAAACCAATAAAATTAGACGGAATAACAAACAAACAAAGATCAAAATTACAGCAACATGGACAAACTGAAATAAACTATGCACAAGCAAAGAAACATGAAACCAAAAGAAGAAAAATACGAACCACAACTGCATAACCATAAAACCCCATTCTGGACATAAAGCAAAATCAAAACCCTAATTAATTTCAAAGAGTTATCAATTGAATTAAATGTACGAAATCCTTCAATTTCAAATTTTCAATCAACAAATAAAAAATCGTAATGAATTAGAAATAGCTGGACAAGCATTGCCTAAGATTAATCCAGGAAGTCCAGCACCAGAACCAACATCAACAAAATTAATACTATCACAATTCGAAGTGTAACACTCATTTATTGGCGCCAAAATTGCACGCGAATCTTTTATATGTCTTTCCATTACTTCATTTCTCTCTATAACCGCCGTTAAATTCATCTTCTATAAACAATTTTTCAGAAATAATTAAAATAGAAGAAATTCGCAAACAAGAAGATAAATAAAAACACCTGATTCCATTGAAGAAGAGCATCAACGTAGAGAGTAATTTGGTCCTTTTGATGAGGATTTAGGGTTTCGAAGTTCGAAGATTTGAGAGAAGTTGCAGTAATTAGGGTTTTGCGGTTGATTGAAGCGTAATTTAGGGTTTGATATAGGGAAGGTGTTTGACGAAAGTTCTGAATAAAAATGGTGAGAGGATTGCTCTATTGCAATCCAAGCACAACACTATTTCCCATAAATTTGTTGGTGGAATTTGGAATTCGCGAAGGTGAGAGACAGTGGTGGTGGTGGTGGAATTCGCGAAGCCGAGAGTTGGTGGGATCGGATTCTGGGAAGCAGTTTTGGAGGTGTTTGGTTTTTTGTTTGGGTTTGGGAGGTGTTTGGTTTTTTGTTTGACAAACCTTGAAATTCAGTTTTCTTCACCAATTTGTTTATAAAAAATGTTTTGAGTTTTTAGTTTTTTACTGAATTTAATTGTAACGGGCATAGCTTTGTACATTACATATACATGAAAGTAGAGTAAATACCATCATAATTGTAACGGGCGCCAAACAGTATAGTTACTAAAAACAGTGTTTGCAATGGGCATTAAATTAGCCCGATACAAATAACATTTGGGTGGTAAAAAAAAGCAGGTTTTTGTTACATTTTCACAAAATGCCCGTTACAAAAACCTCATTTGTAACGAACCAATAAAAGGCCCTTTACAAATAGTGAGTTACAATTAGAAATTTTTCCACTAGTGTTTACATCATTAGTAGCTATGTTTCGGAGAGATTCAGCCTCGACCCACTTGGTGAAGTAGTCCACTGCAACTAGAACAAATTTTCTTTGACCCGTTGCTTGAGGGAAGGGTCCAAGTATGTCCATGCCCTATTTAGCAAAAGGAAGTGGGCTTAGAACTGGTTTAAGATAGGTCGCCGGCTTTTGATGGAGATTTGCAAAGATCTGGCATTTGTGACACTTTTGTACCATTTCCCATGCATCCTTTCTAACTGTTGGCCAGAAGTACCCAGTTCTTAGGGCTTTCTCTGCTAGAGCTCCAACCCCAATGTGAGAGGAGCATGATCCTTGATGCAAGTCTTCCAAGATTTTCCTTCCACTCTCTAATGTGATACACTTCAGTAGGGGACGAGAAAAGGATTTTTGTAGAGCGCCCCTTTCCATATTATGAACCACTTATCCCTGGCCTTGATGTATTTAGCCTGCTTTCTATCTTCTGGGAGGGTGCCCGACATTTTGTATGCCAATATTCCATCCATCCATGTATTGCTTCGATCGATATAAACGATTTCGACTCCCACGCTTTTCTTTTCTTTAACCTCCCAAAAAACTTATCTCGGAGTGTCATCCGGCGCCGAGCTTGCCAATTTTGTTAGGGCGTCAGCTTGGTTGTTGTCCGTTTTAGGAACATAGCTAAGGGTAAATTCTACAAGATCCTTGACCTCTTCCTGAACCATTCTAAGGTATTGAACCATAACCTCATCTCTCGCTTCAAATTGTCCATTCACCTGGCTTACCACCAACTGAGAGTCAGAGATGGCGTTTACCCTGGTCGCCCCTGCTGCTTTACACATTCTGATTCCAGCTAGCAGGGCTTCGTATTCTGCTTCATTGTTGGAAGCCTTGAATTGGAACCTCATTGCATATTCATAAATGTCTCCCTCTAGCGATCGACATATGATACCTACCCCGGCCCCTTGCTAAGTAGAGGACCCATCGACATGCAATGTCCAATGATCCTTTCTCCCTTGGCACCGTTCAAGGCGAGTGGTTTCGACTATAAAGTCTGCTAAAGCTTGCCCTTTGATTGTCTTGCGAGGTTCATAATTGATTTCAAACGCCCCCAACTCAACAGCCCACTTTAGCATTCTTCCGGATGATTCCTTGTTTTTCATAGCTTGTTTAATTGGTTGATTAGTTAAGACTACAAGCTTTTGAGCTAGAAAATAAGGACGCAATTTTTTACTTGCTTGATACAAAGCTAAACCAACCTTTTCAATCAGCAAATATCTTTGCTCAGCATTTTGTAATACATGACTAACAAAATACACTGGCATTTGGACCTTATTTCTTTCGGCGACCGACACTGCAGAAACTGCCACCCCAGACACTGCTAAATACACAAACAATGTTTCTCCTATCAAAGGGCTGACCAGCCTGGGTAACGAATGGAGATGTGTTTTTAGAGATTCAAACGCCTCCTGTGCCTCCGGCGTCCAGTCAAACCTTGCCTTCTTCCTAATTGTATTGAAAAATTGATGGAACTTGTCTCCAGATCTTGACAGGAATCTTCCCAGGGCTGCTAAACATCCAGTCAATTTTTGGACCTCCTTTATACACGTGGGCGCCTTCATATCTATCACTGCTTGAACCTTTTCTGGGTTGGCTTCAATCCCTCTTTCGTCCACCAAGAACCCCAAAAACTTTCCTTTGGTCACCCCAAACACACATTTCTTGGGATTTAGCCTCATATTGTGCTTTGTTAGAGTTTCAAAGGTTTCTTTGAGATCCTGAGTATGCTCGCCAGTTAGCCTACTCTTTACAATTATGTTATCGATGTACGCCTCAAGATTCCACCCAACTTGTTCTGAAAAAACCGTAGTTACCAACTTTTGAAAAGTTGCTGCGGCGTTCTTTAACCCAAAAGGCATAACCTGATAACAATATACCCCTTGTTCAGTGACAAAGGCAGTCTTTTCCTGATCTTCTTCATATAAAGGGATTTGATGGAAGCCAGAATATGCATCCATAAAACTCATTAGAGCATGGCCTGCTGTAGAATCTACCAACTTGTCTATCTTTGGGAGAGGAAAGCAATTTTTTGGGCACGCCTTATTGAGATCTGTGTAATCCACACACATCCTCCAAGTCCCATTGGGCTTAGGAACCAAAACCACATTTGCCAGCCATTGGGGATACTGGCAAGGTCGGATAAACCCGGCGTCCAGGAGCTTTTGAACCTCAGCTGCTGCTGCTTTATTTCTTTCATTGCCCAAGTTTCGCTTTTTCTGTAGTACTGGCTTTTTTGATGGATCCACATTCAACATGTGGACAGCTATGCTGGGATCAATACCTGGCATCTCATTTGCCTCATAAGCAAATAGATCCTTAAATTCCCTGAGCAGGGATTTGATTTCTTCGTTCTCTCCACTCATCAAATTTTCCCGACCTTCACCGTTCTTTCCGGTCTGGCCTCTTCCAACACAACGTCTTCGTGTTCTTCCACAGCTACGGGCTTACTGGCTTGATCCAGATTTATTACTACCAACAGTTCATCTGCCTTGTCCTCCAACTTCCTCTTCTTTGATGGCGCAGACCCTTCCTCTGGGATTCCCTGGCTCAAGGGTCTAAGAGTAGTTAAATAACACTCCCTGGCGGCCTGCTGGTCGCCATATATAGATCCGACAGACCCATTATCACACTCAAATTTCATCAGCATCAAATGGGGCACTATAACCGCCTTTGCAGCATTCAACGTTGGGCGCCCAAGAATAACATTGTACGCCATTGTATCCCGTACAACCAGAAATTTTACGAACATGGTCCTTGGGTTTGCTTTATACCCCAATCGCAGTGGCAGGGTGACACTGCCCATAGGATGGATGATGCCTCCCCCAAATCTGATTATTGGGTGATGGATTGGGTTCAACGCCTCCTTTGCATATTTTAACTTCTCCAAGCAGGATAGGCTGATGATATCAGTAGAGCTGCCGGTGTCAATCGAAATCCGTCGTACCTTCAAATTGGCAACCTTTAATTTTACGACCATGGGGTCGTCATGCGGCGTTCTTATATTCCCCCTATCTCTCTCTGAGATGCATACCTCTGGGAATTTGCCTTCCGCTGAAGTTGATGCTGTGGTGAATACCTGGTTTAGTTGGCGGTCATAATCCTTGCCCCCTCTCCTGGTCGATCCTCCAGACGCAAACCCTCCTGAGATGACAGCCACCACATCCGGCGGGGTATCATACCAGAGTTCTCATGGTTACTTCTTTCCTCCCTTCTAACTCCCCTGAGGTATGCCCCCAACTTGCCCTGGGACGCCATGTCGTCAAGGACTCTTCTCAAATTCTTGCAGTCATTAGTGTAATGCCCTACATCTTTGTGAAAGTGGCAAAATTTCTTTTTGTCCCTACTTTCCACTGGAGCTCTCATGGGGGCGGGCATCTGGATTCCCAACCTTGGGCCTGCTTCCTTCAAAATTGCCCCTATTTCCTTATTATACTCATAGGGAGATACATAGGGGGCGTTCTCCCTTTTCCGTTTGAACTTGCTATTGTCTTCCTTTTTAGCTGGGGCGATTGACCAGGTCTCCGCCCTTCGTTCCCTCCTTTTGGGGATACCTTCTCGACTTTCTACCAATTTTCCTTTCATCTTAGTGGTGGAGCAGAGCTCTGTGGCATGAATGAAAGACTCTGCCTCCTTCAAGGCAGTTTTAAGGTCCCTTATGTCTTTCCGAACAATATCAAATTTCAACGTTTCCTCCCTTAATCCCCGGAAGAAACAATCAAACACCACATTTTCATTCAAACTTGGAATTTGCAATGCTTCCAAGTTGAATCGTTGTACGTAATTTCTTAAGGTCTCAGAGTATGCTTGTGAAATTTTGCTTAAATGCATACTTGTCTTTTTCTCTTGCTTATTTACCATAAAGTGATGGCAAAAGAGGATGCTTAATTTCATGAAGCTATTTATGGAATTGTCAGGTAAACTTCCAAACCATTTTTGGGCCACTCCCTTTAGCGTGGCTGGGAAATGTTTGCACCAAGTAGCATCATCAGCTCCTTGAAGCAGCATGGCGTGCTCGAAAGTGGCAACATGATCATCAGGATCAGTCGTGCCATCAAAGGCCTCGATGATTGGTGGTTTGACTTTGTGCGCCCTTGGTGCCGCCATAATCGCCAGAGAAAACGGCGTCTTCCACGATATTACCATACTCTCATTTTGTGAGACATATGGCTGGGCAGGTTTCCTTCTGACCCTCTGTTGTTCCTCACCTTCCTCGTCAGAAGGTTGGGCCTCCAACTCTTGACGAGCTTCCTTTCCCTTCCTAGGCGTGCTTTTAAATATTTCCCTCCTTTTTGCCCCGAATGGGGTTTTAGTTCTAGCCAGGATGCGTCGACACATTTCCCTCCTTTTGGCACTCGCCTGCTTACTTGGCGTTGCCTCTGGATGTGCATCCTTTAATGTTTTCTTAACCTGATCCTCCACAGCTCCGACTATGGTATGTTGGAAACGAAACAAGATGGCGTGCAGCTGGTCCATGGTTACTGTTTGCCCGTTGGCTGCTTCTGACTGTTCTGGTACTCCTGTTTGATTAGACGAGCTGCTATCCCTTAAGTTCTCGTCCGAATCTATAAACTGATTATTGCCTGCCATTGCTATGTGTCTTCCCCTCAGACGGTGCCAAATGTTATATCCTTTTAAATGATTACAGGACTATTGGATTCTAATACAAAGATCACACAGTAATGCTACAGACAATACTTTTGCTAATTGACTTGGCGTTATACGTCGGCGTCCAAACCAATCACGTGATGAAGAGGGCGCTGACTTAAGAGAACTTGACTTGCTTTGGTCACTGGGCGAGTAGAGTTTCCACGCCTGGTATACCTGCACAAAGGAATAAATCCTCCGATGCTTAAGTAAGTAAATGTATGAAGAATGTAGAGAGATTTAGAGAGAGAAAGAGCACAATAAATGCTTGTAATCAATGTGTCCCTTTGTTCAAGTTGTTCATGGGTATTTATACTAGTGAGAATTCACTGTTTAATCCTTTGTACAGTAGAGTACTATTCTTTCTTCCCTTTGGTGGAGAGGGAGGGGAGGATAACCCGGCATGTTATAGGGTTCCTCTCTTCCACCTGGCTTTCTACCTTTTAATATTTGTTAATTTCAGGACAAGTGTCATTCATCCGTTGCCCCATATATTGTCTCATGGATTATTAGTTAAACTTAAATCTGAATCGTTGGTTGAGCGTATAACAACAAAAGTAGTAATTGACTAAATCCTTTTTTAAATATTAACTAAAACTATAAACTACAATTCAACCAATGCATTAACAAAGCGACTGATAAGGATTTGTAATAGCAAGATTGCAAAGGTTTAGAACAATTTGCACGAAGCAAGTACTACATGCATAATACATACAATACATACAAGGACTGTAGCCTAATTGATTTGAAAGATACTGATGATTTTAGTAGGCCTTTTTTGAATTTACTCATGAACTGATCAGATCAAACATCACTTCTGATATGGTCTTGTTCGAATTGATGAGGCACAAGGGTCATGTCATGGGCAAGGGTTGAGTTAGTGAATAAAATGAACCATTCAACGAGGAAGTATGTGAGGGAGTGAGGTATTGAGTAAGTAAACGAGGAGTAAGTGAGTTGGATATTGCAGTGATTGGTTTAGCAAGTGCATGAGTGAATGAAAGCTTTATCTATATTATTCAGTTAGTTGTTAAGCAAAGTGACTGATATATTTGTTGAATGAGTGAGTTGAGGACTAAATCAATGAGTGAGGAAATTGGTTGACTGAGTTAATTAGTTTATGAGCGATTGACGAGATGGATTATATTTGTTGGTGCATAAGTGAGTGAATGAGTGAGAAATTTTGGTTTAGATAAATTGAGTGAGCGATGGGTGCATGTGTGAGATGGGTGGAGTGAGTTCAGAAATATCAAACATGATCATGTGTAAACAGATCAGATCGATCAAGGTATGCGAATTGCTTACAATGCACGTACTCTTAGAAACGGATCTCGTGCTGTAGATAGAACTGTGACTGATAGAGAGGCTGATAAGTGGCAAACTGCAATTCTTCTCTATGTCATTGGAGATATGTCGTCCTTCAATTACTTTAATACCTTCATTCCTAAGCCTGAACTCTTCTTTATGACGAGGGATACTATGCAATCGTTTCAAGGATATAGAGGGTAGGTACCTCTGAAAGAGGAAACATAGAGTGGTACCTATCAAAAGAGGCAACATTCAATGCTAACTCTAAAAGAGAACTAGACACATTGTGTTATACCTTTGAAAACTGCACAGTACAGCACACAATGTCCAGGTTAGTACCTATGAAAAGAGTACACTACACAGAGTGCCCTACCTCTGAAAGACTACATGACACAGAGTGCCACAACTGATCCAACATGAGGGGGGCAGAGATTGGTGTGTGGTGATTGAGTGATTGTATTGATCATGTGATTGGTTAAATGTGACATAAATTGATTGACTGCACAAATAAGTGCATGGTGAATTAAGGTTGAGTAAGGCAGCTAAATGAGAAAATGAGTGTATAAATGTATCATCTCTAAAGAAGAATCAACAGGTTAGTTCAAGTTTTGTTGTAACTGATCCTTAGCAAGACCATCATATGAATTAAACAAACTATATACATGTATATGTAATGCTACTTAAACTGCTAAATTAGAAAGATCATATTAAGATACACGTATATGTACAACTACTCAGAACATAGCATCGCTATCTAGGAGAAACAAATTATCTAAAACAACAGAACATGAAAGCGAAGTCATAGAATGCCTAACAAAGGCATCCCAGTGAATGAAATTGCAGCAAAAGTACATAGATATAGCACATATGCTAATAAGCATCCATCCAATAAGCTACTTATAATAGAAACAAAATTAATAATTAAATTTGAATAAGTAATGTAAAGTAATAAAAATCAATCTTGTTCCCGGTAGAACTTCTGTCTGAACTGGACCTGCGAACGCTCATCGAGAATCGAGATCTGACCTGCAAAACAGACATAATGACTACCCCGGGGGGTTTTTCCCGGGAACGCCCCTCCGATGCTTAAGTCAGCAAGCTGGAAAAATCGATCTACATTTTAGGAAATTTGTCAGATATGGCAGGAAAAGAGTACCTTCAAATGAGGAAATCGTACTATATTTATAGTAAGAAAGTACAGTTGTCAGGCTTTCTGGATTATGACAAGTGTCATAATCTGGCAACCCTCCTAAAGGGAGTATCTATATGGGCTTTCGTCCTGGTTAGGGGTAAAATAGTACTTTCCCATCGTCTTGGGCCTGAGTCCTGAACCTGGCCCAAACAATTAGCCCCACGCCTGACGTGGGATCTGATATCCGGTGAGGATGGCATGTCAGACGTAATCTCGACAGACGAATACCTGATAAAAAGTGAATAAAGAGGGCTTAACCGTGTTGAATGAGGAAGGCATTCCTCCTCGGCCATGTGACTGAGGAGGTTCACACTCTTTTCCTTCCTTGCTGACTGAGGAAGGTAATCCTCCTCAGCCATGTGACCGAGGAGGTTCACACTCTTTTCCTTCCTTGCTGACTTAGGAAGGTAATCCTCCTCAGCCATGTGATTGAGGAGGTGTGATTGAGTAGCCCAATACTCTTTCTCTTGCTGGCTGGCTGAGGGAGGTGTCCCTCCTCAGCTACATGACTGAGGGGGTCAATACTTAGTTCCACCCTTGTTGACTGAGGAAGGTATCCCTCCTCAATTATATGACTGAGGAGGTCAGTACTTGGTTCCTTCCTTGCTGACTGAGGAAGGTGTCCCTCCACAGCTATGTGACTGAGGAGGTCAATACTTGGTTCCTCCCTTGCTGACTGAGGAAGGTGTCCCTCCTAATGACTGGGGAGGATTCTCTTCACAGTTGTGATCGAGGAAGATAGTATCCATCGGAGGCCTAGGATGTTTTAACATAATTGATGCACTTCAAAACACTTGTCCACATATCCCATTTACATGATATGTCCCATTTCATGGCCGAGGATAGTGTCATCTGCCCGAGGCCGAGGGAAACTGCCAAGCCCGAGGGACTAATAAGCCTCATTCCTCTCCACAACACTTGGAATTTTTGAAATCAATATCACAGCCCCTCGGTCATGTAGTAAGCCCCATTCGTGACCGAGGAGGACCCCAACTATCCGAGGTCGAGGGAGTTTGCATCCCGAAGGGCTAATAAGCCCTATTCCTCTCCACATCACCTGGAGTTTCTTGAAATCAATATCACAGCCCCTCGGTCATGTGGTAAGCCCCATTCATGACCGAGAAGGACCCCGATTAACCGAGGCCGAGGGAGTTTGCCTCCCGAGGGGCTGATAAGCCTTATTCCACACCACATCACTTGGAGTTTTTTGAAATCATGTCACAGCCCCTCGGTCATGTGGTAAGCCCCATTCATGACCGACAGAAGAGGGACCAAGATCGAGGGACCCCTGAAGACTCCAGCCCTGATTCTTAGCTTTCCTTCTCAGCTTTTCTTCCTTGTATTTGATTTTTAAGTGTTTTTAGAATTGACTGGTTGTAATATAACAATATTTTTATGAGTTTCAAACATAACTCTTTTTTATGAAGAAATCTTTTCGTATATTGTCCTCTTTTTACTTCAATGCCTTCTTTGATTTCCTTTGATTGTTTTATTATTTTCGATATCATAATTGCTTGTGTTAGAGGACTCTATTGTCCGAGGAGGACACATGTGAGTTCAGGGAACTCTTATTGTCCGAGCAGGACACATGCGAGTTCAGGGGACTCTATTGTCCGAGGAGGACACATGCGAGTTCAATGGACTCTATTGTCCGAGGAGGACACATGTGAGTTCAGGGGACTCTATTGTACGAGGAGGACACATGCGAGTTCCTTGCTCTTATTGCCTGATGGCGTATGCGAGTTTTTTCTCTAAATCTATTGCCCGAGGGCACATGTGATTTAACATCAGTTAATTGAGGATTTGTATTCATTCCAGGGTGTTGCTTACATTGATAAAGTTTTAACTCAATATAAACACTTGCTTATTACATGTAACTAACTTGCCCCTAACTATATCAATGTAGGAGTTGACTCCATCACACATGGTATTTTCTTAAGTTATCCGCGTTCCAAGGTCGTGTGAGTGGTTTTCCATCTTCATCAGACAGCCTGAAGGTGCCGGGTCTGACGACCTCTATCACTTTGTATGGGCCTTCCCAATTACACTAGTACAAAAATCCACTTTTGCTGCGGTTTTTTTAGGGGTATTTGCTGCGGTTTTTAACCGCAGCACTTGGAGCAGCAGCGGTAAACCAACATATTATTTGCTACGGTTGAACCGCAGCAAAAAAATGGACTTTTTGCTGCGGTTATTCAAAAAACCGCAGCAAATAAGCACCCAAAATTTTTTTTTTTTTTTTTTTTTTGCATTTTAAAGCAAAATTAGAAGCTGAAATGTTATACATGCATAGAATCAATTATTTTCAATATAATTACACTTCTATCACAAAAATACATTTCAAAATTTAACTTAAACAAGATTCATTACTTCAAAGAAGAGCAGAAGAACATCAAATACATAAAAGGTTGTAATTTCAATCGAAATAATTACAACAGAAGAACATCAAATTAAATTACAATTCCAGCAGCAACATCAAACTCAATTACAGTTGCATGAATACTATTAAATAAACTGAAAATCAAACTAATAGCGATTGCATACCCCAGTAAGTCACTCCATTGATCTCCAGAGTTACCGTGAATCCTGTAACCTTCGTCTTATTATGCCTTTCTCCTTTCCGATTTGTATTCAACAGCCAATTTATGCTTGTCATCAGGTCCCCTATTATTTCAAAAATCCATTAAAAATCATTAATACTGGTCAATAAAGGGAATGGGAAAAAACAGAACCTAGAAGATGGACTTTAAGATGTTATATGTACCTTAAGATCAACTTTTTCCAGTTATCGTACCCAACATTCCGTAGATTTGTCTCAGTGGCATTCCTATAAGGTTCACTCCTACCAGTCAAGATAAATATTATACCAAGACCTTTGACCTAAGCATCAAAAACATAAGCACAGTGTTAAACCTTGATTATTATACCAAGACCATGATTATTATACCAAGTATAACATCATCATCTTATTATACAGAATTTCATCTCTATTTTAAACATTTTCCAAGGATCTAAAAGTAGGCATGTTTGTTCTTATGGGCCTATGGCCATTTGTTGATTTATATCTTATAATTAGGTGATTAACATGATGTGAAACTTCAATCACGCAGAAATGAAATAATGAACATTAATTCTTGATAATCCAAGATGATTTCCTGACTATTGAGCTCTTAACAGTCACTAACAGAGCAATGAGGGCTAAGTGACCTAGATGTGATATGTATTTCTGGAACAGGAGTAGAGAACTATCATGAAATTTCTTCACATGCCATAGATTCACATGAAAATAAAAGACAGCCAAGCATTGCTAAGGATATAGAAATCGTCTTCGGACACTTGGTGAGGAAAAGAGCAGGAAATAAGCGTATCGTGTTTCAGTATCAACCTGAAGAGAGGCAAAAACAGTTCTCTGATCAGCTTCAAGCTCCACTACTAGAAGAGAGGCACTACAACAAAACCCAGACCCAAACCAAAACCAAAACCAATACCTAGAACCCAGAAACCCTAACCACGACCCAAAAACCAAAACCCACGAACCCAAAACCAATACCCAAAACCCAGAAACCCTAACCCAAACACTAACCCACGAACCAACACCAATACCAAAACCTAAACCAAAACCCTAAGCCACGAACCAAACCAAAACTCTAACCCACGAACCAACATCGCAAACCCTAAGCCATGACCCAAACCCAAACCCACAACCAAACTCCAAATCGAAAACATAAAATCCTAAATCCCAACCCGAAAACACAAAACCAAAAACAAATGAATCACCAAAAACCCTAAAAAACCCAAATTCAATTTTTCCCCCAATTTCAAATCTAACAAAATTAAAACCATAACACCAAAACTAAATAACCCTACCAAAAGAGGATTGAAAGGAGATTGAACATGAATGACCTTCGATTTCGTTGTTCATCGGATTGAAAGGAGATTGATTGTGATAAAAAAGATGATGAGCGAAGATAGCAAGGAGATCGCCTTCGGTGAGGAGCATTTGAAGGACAGAGAGGAGCAAAATAGAGAGAAAGATAGTGGGTGAGAGTGAGAATGAGAGTGATAGTGGAAGAGGGAGAGGGTGAGGGTGAGGGTTTTAGGGTTAGTGAGAAAGACAAAAAAAGGAGAGAAAAAGGGTTATATATGGGGCAGTTATTTGGGCTCGTGGGCTGAACATTTATTTGGTTGAATTATTTGCTGCGGTTATAACCGCAGCAAATACTTTAACCGCAACAAATAATTTTGTGTTGAAATCATCAACAAGTATTTGGTGCGGTTCTTTAAAAATGTCAAAGAACCGCAGCAAATGTGGTGCAGAAAAATCCATTTTTTCTACTAGTGTTAGGTTGCAATTTTCCCATAGTAGTGGGCTTCCCAGTTGTTTCAAATTTTCTAAGAACCTATTCACCGAACTTTCTTTCCCAATGGAGGACACGCCTATTGAAGTACCTTGTGATTTTCTATTTGTAAGTTCTACTCTTCAACAGGGCGTTGCCCCTTGTCTCTGGGAGCAGGTCGAGATCTACGGCCTTTTGTGCTTCATTTTTGTCATGATCATAGAAGGCTATTCTTGGTGATGGGATTCCCACTTCAACAAGCAAAACTGCTTCGCTACCGTAGACCAAATGGAAGGGGTTGTGTCCAGTTGCTTCTTTGACCGTGGTTCTGGCCGACCAGAGCACACCTGGCAGTTCGTCAATCCATGATCCCTTAGCACCTGTTTCTTGATTCCACTCACAATGATCTTATTGGCCGCCTCTGCTTGCCCATTAATTTGAGGTCGCCCGATAGATGAAAATCTCGTTTGTATGTGGAATCTGGCACTATATTCTTTCATCGGCTTACTATCGAATTGCCTCCCATTATCCGATAAGAGAACCCTTGGAACGGTGAATCTGGTGATGATGTTTTTCCATATGAAATATTTTACTTGTTTGCCACTGACTGTTGCAAGTGGCTCAGCCTCAATCCATTTGGTGAAGTATTATATGGCCACAATGAGAAACTTTCTTTGTCTAGACTCCGGTGGGAATGGACCGAGGAGGTTCATACCCCATCGGTCGAAAGGCAAAGTAGGCAGTGCTTACATATTTGCACGAGAACCATGGCATCTTGTCTGAGGGTAGGCCAATAGTAACCAGCCCGAATGGCCTTTCCAGCTATCGTTCTTGCACCCTGGTGGGCGCCGCAAGCTCCCTCATGTATCTCCCTCAATATGTAGTCACCTTCCTCGGGGGTAACACATTTTAGCAGGGGATGTGTGAACGATTTTTTGTACAAGTGCCCATCGTGGCAGAGAACCATTTGGATGCCTATTTGACCCTGTCAGCGTTCATAATATCCTCGGGAAGTTTGTCCTGTTGCAAGTATTCAGCTATTGGCTGGTACCATGCATTTCCTCTTTCTAGAGTGTTAACTGAAGATGGCTCATTGATTCTTGGCTCACGCAATACTTCCCAAGTTATTGTCCTGGGTGTCATCCATTCAGCTAAGCTTGCAAGTCTAGCTGGGGCATCGGCTTCTTGGTTTTCTGACTGAGGTACATGCTTAATTTCGAACTTCTTTAGCTTGCTGACGAGGTCTTGAACTTTCTGAAGGTACATCCTCATGCCATCTTCTTTAGCCTTGAACTCCCCTGACACCTGACCGACAATCAATTATGAGTCGGACCTGACAATGACAGACTGGGAGCCTGCTGGTTGACACATTTGGAGACCGAGCAAGAGGGCCTCATATTCCGCTTCATTGTTAGAGGCGACGAACGCGAATTTAACAGCATACTCTAGTCGGTCAACCATATCTGTTTTAATGAGTATTCCTGCTCCACTCCCAGTTCTTGTGGCGGATCCATCGACGTGTAGTTCCCAAGGTTTTGAGTCATCTGGGACAAGTGGCCTATTAGTGCACTCTACAATGAAGTCAGCCAAGGCCTGGACCTTGATCGCTCATCTAGGTTCATACTGCAACCCATAATCATACACCTGGTTTCTCCATTTTGTCAATATGTTCGAGTGATTCTTTCCTTCAAGCACTTTCTAAATTGGTTGTCCGGTTAGGACTTTGATCTGATGGGATTGAAAGTAAGGCCTTAACTTTCTGCTAGCTATGACGAGGGCATACACTAGTTTTTCAATCTGGGGGTACCGGGACTCGGCCCCCCTGAAAGCATGACTGATGAAGTAGACGGGGTGTTGCACTTTCTCCCTTTCTTCTACTAGGGCAGCGCTGAGGGCGTATTCCGATACCGGCAAATATATATAGAGGGTCTCTCCCGACAAGGGGGAAACCAACTTTGGTATCGATGTTAGATGTTGTTTTTACTGTTGGAATGCTTCCTCAACCTCGCTATCCCATTCAGATGTCTTTCTTTTTAACGTCCTGAAGAAGGTGAGGCTCTTGTCAGCCAACCGTGATAAGAACCTCCCGAGGGCTGCTAGGCACCCCGTGAGCCTTTGCACCTCCTTCACGGACCGAGGGGATTGCATGTCTAGAATAGCTTGAATCTTATCTGGATTGGCTTCTATGCCCCTCTCATCTACTAAAAACCCGAGGCACTTTGCCCCTTTGACACCAAAAACACACTTCTTGTGGTTGAGTTTTATGTTGTATTTCCGAAGGGTTTGTAATGTCTCAGTTAGGTCGGCGATGTGGTCCTCAGTTTTCTTGCTTTTGACGATCATGTCGTCTACGTATACTTCCCCATTCTTCCCGATTTGGCCCTCAAAAATCTTGTTTACCAGACGCTGGTATGTGGATCCCGCGTTTTTAAGCCCGAAGGGCATGACCTGATAGCAGTAGATCCCTTGGGCGGTGATGAAGGCAGTGTGGGGCTGATCCTCCCGAGCCATTGGGATCTGATGATATCCGGCATTAGCATCCATGAAACTGAACAAGGCATGTCCAGCTGTAGAATCCACCAGCCTGTCAATCTTGGGCAGAGGGTAGTCATCCTTTGGGCAGGCTTTATTGAGGTCAGTGAAGTCTACACACATCCTCCAGGTTCCATTTAGCTTTTTGACAAGGACGACATTTGCCAGCCAGTCTGTGTATTTACATTCTCTGATGAATCCTGGTTCGAGGAGCTTTTGGGCTTCGCTGGCTGCTGCAGCTATCCTCTCCGGCCGCTGATGTCTCAATTTTTGTTTGACAGGCTTGTAGTCGGCTTTGATGTTTAGCTGATGTTGCATGATAGAGCGGTCAACTCCTGGCATCTCGTTGGCTGAGTAAGCAAATACATCCCTATGAGATTTCAGCACTTCAACGAGTAAAACCTTGACCTTTTCATTGAGAGCCTCCTCGATGCGGACCACCTCCTCTGGCTTGTCGCCTATTTGGACCTCTGCATATCCCTCGGATGGCTGAGGCTGAGGATAGCTTTTGACATTTTCACCTAGGTACATTTCCATTCCTGCTCTATCTGCTTCAGGGGGAGATGTCTTTCGCTTCTTCGCATCAACGGGGGCCTCAGCATGTGATTTGAAACTATTCACATAGCATTCTCTGCCGATGTGCTGGCTACCATAAAGTTTCCCGACCGCACCGGTGTCTGTTTCAAATTGAAGTAGTAATTGGTATGTTGAGATTGCTGCCTTAATCTGGTTAAGAGTAGGCCTACCAAAGATAACATTATATGGCAGAGGGATGTCGACCACCACATAATTGATCATCAGGTTGCGCCCGCGCCCCTTCTATCTGATCCTGGTGGGCAGCTTTATCGTACCTACCAGATAGGTGGGCTGCCCGCCGAATCCGACGAGGGGGCGTCCCAAGGGCTGGACGTCTGTCTGTGAGACGTTGAGCTTTTGCAGACAGTCTAGAGTGATGATATTAGCTGAACTGCCACTATCGATTAGGACCCGCTTCACGTTAGCATTAGCAATCCTTACTTCAACGACGAGCGGGTCATCATGTGGTACTTGAACAGGATGGACTGCCGAGTTATCGAAAGTCATTGTCGGGCAAGTTGGTTTGTCAGCTGTCCCAACTTTCAGCACCTGATGGGTCAGAGAGCCTAGGTGACTCTTTCGGGCATTGTTGCTCACTCCCCCAGAGGCGAATCCGCCCGCAATGACATTGACGTCCGCAATGACATTGACGTCCCCGAACGTCTCCCACTATTTGTTTGGTTATGTTGCTGTTTTCTATTATCTGAGCCTGTCTTGAGGTACTTATCTATTTTGCCCTCATCAGCTGCTCGATTGAGGTGCTTCTTGAGCTCTCTGCAATCTCGAGTGGTGTGGCCACATTCTTTATGGTATTCGCACCACAAGCTCTTATTCCTCCTATACTGAGAAGTCTTGACTGGCGTTGGTTTGGGCAAGGGAATAGTATCTTTGATGTCTAGATATATCTCTTGCCGATTCTTATTGAATCGTGGGTCGTTACCATCGTCAAACTCCCGAGGCTTCTTCCCTTTATCTCGAGAGAAGGATTCTAACTTCCATTTCCCTTCCTTCTTTGACGACTGAGGGTTCATCGGATGGTTTATGTCAGCGGCGTTGATGTATCTCTTCGCCCGAGTCATAGCCTTGGTGAAGGTGCTGACCTCGTCATGAAGTAAGTCGAAGCGGAAGCGACTTCGTCTGAGCTCTGACATCAAGGCTGCAAATGCTACTGAGTCTTCCAAGTTAGGTATTTCTAACGACTCAACGTTGAAATGCTTAATGTATTCGCCGAGGGTCTCATTTTCCCTCTGTTTGCAAGCCATAAGTTGTATGCTTGTCTTTTTATGCCTTTTTGCTGCAACAAAGTATTGGTTGAACAGCAACTCGAGGGTGGAGAAGTTAGATATTACTCCTAATGGCAGCTCGATGAACCAGTTGAGTGCCATCCCCTTGAGGTTAGGTGGGAAAAATTTGCACCAAGATGCTTCGCATCCTGTTTGGACGGCCATCTGAGCTTTATAGGCGGCCATGTGATCAGAGGGATCGATGGTGCCATTGAAATGCTCGATGGGAGGTACTTTCACTTTCTTGGGGTCAACAGTATCCATGATTTCCCTACTGAAGGGAGTTTTGTAGGTGAGGACACCCTTATGATGGTCGCGACCCTCATCTTCATAGTCCTCTTGATACCGGTAAGGCTTCTCGTTCGACTGGGGACCGAGGAAGCGTTGCGCCCGGCGAGGGCTATGCTCTCGGTCCCTAGTCGAACCTCTGGCCAATGGTGCTGGCTGGTGCTGAGGACGGTCTTGAGGTTTGTGGGTCCGGTGAGGTCCCACAACCTCTTCCTCGGCATCTTCTCGAACCCGACGCCTCTCATTGATGATGGTTCGGGCGTCTGAGTTCCTGACCCGAAGGTCTTTGATGATTTCCCTCGCTTCAGCTTGACGTCTTCGCTCCTGACGAGCTTCAATGACCTCTCGGGTGTCCTCGATGACCTTGGAGTCTTCGCGGCCCCTTCGCTCTTTCTCAGCTTCAAACCTCCTCAGCTCCTTGACCCAGCTTTGATCAGAGTAGTCGGGCTGCCCAGGAGCGAGGGTTGGCTGACGCTCGTGCTGTGCTTGCTTCCCCTTGGACAGAGGAGCTTCCTCATCCTGACGGGAGTGATGAGTGGGTGATCAGTGTTGCTTCTACATGACTCCTCGGCTTCCAGAGGGCTGAGCTTGCAGGTTCTTAGCGAACTGCTAAAGACTCTCCTGGAAGGTCCGAGTCATCTACTGCATGATGGCTGTCAGCTCAGCTCGAGTGACAACATCTTGCTGGGGAGGTTGAGCAACTTCCATGTCCTGTCCGAGGGATTCCTCCCGAGGATCATGGTTGTTGTTCTCGACCTAAGCGTCCCCAACAGTGTGTCCCGAGGGCTGAGTATCGTGACGTCTAGTAGCGTTTTGTCTTCTCGAGGTAGTCATGACTGTTTGGAGGGTCCCCTCAGACGGCACCAATCTGTTCCTGGTAGAACTTCTGTCTGAACTGGACCTGCGAACGCTCCTCGAGAACCGAGATCTGACCTGCATAACATACAGAGGATGACTAACCCGGGGGGTTTTTCCCGGGAATGCCCCTCCGATGCTTAAGTCAGCAAGCTGGAAGAATCGATCTGAATTTTAGGGAATTTGTCAGAAATGGCAGGAAAAGCGTACCTTTAAATGAGGAAATCGTACTATATTTATAGTAGGAAAGTACAGTTTTCAGGCTTTCTGGATTATGATAAGTGTGTCATAATCTGGCATCCCTCCCAAAGGGAGTATCTATATGGGCTTTCGTCCTGGTTAGGGGTAAAATAGTACTTTCCCATCGTCTTGGGCCTGAGTCCTAAACTTGGCCCAAACAAATCTCCTTTGTAAGTCTTTTCAGAAATGACTATCCAAATTAAAAAATAAAATTTAGCTAACGTGTTTGTTTTGATTTACATGCATGTGATCAATAATGGTTCAAGATTATTGATATTGTGGTATTAAGCATTTTGTCAGCTCTTGTGGAGTTGATCTTTAAATGTTGCATTCAAACTCTTACGTATGTCACCTTTTTGTAATTGGTGGAGTTATTAGTTCCTACGTCTAGTTTTGGCAATAGCACACAAAATTGTTGCAGACTAAATGCATCATGGATGAAGAATATGACCTATGCTCCTAAGTCATGAATCATGATACCAAGTTTATGCAGCTAAGTAGAGTAACTTAAGGTCATTTATTGTATCTAGTTGAGCATTACAATTATTTCTTTTTGATGCATAAAACAAGAGAAACGAAACTAAGCTATATAATTACCGGGAATTTATGATCTTCTCGGTTACAAAACCATACCACTCAATCATCAAGCATACTCAACCAAATCACTGATCTGTTTAGCTAGAAGGTCATCCACTCGGTTGGAGGTTGGAGCTTGGAGTAGCATTTTCGATCTTAAACCCATAAATCTAAGTAATAAGACCCTGTAACACAGAAAAGATCAGTGTTTTTCAACTGTAATGCTGAACCTTCACATAATTCTTTAGCATTGTCTGTTCTAATGGTTTTAACAATAGCATGAAATTGAGTGGAAAGAAAAGAAAAGTATTGATGAAGAATAAGAACAAAATCTTATTTATGTTTCATCAAATAAACCCATGTATTTCTTGTGAAATCATCAACAATTGTAAGAAAAATATTACAACCTGAATGCGTTTTTGTATGATAAGGACCCCATACATCTATATGTAAAAGTTCAAAGGGTTTTAAAGACTTAATACAACTGGATTTGAAGCTTTGTCTATGCTGCCTAGCCGCAGGACAAATAGTACAAATAGAAGACTGAGACAAAGTACTACGGTTCAGCTTGTTATCTATGAGATGCAGCTTAGAGAAAGGTAGATGTCCCATTCTGAGATGCAGAAGCTTTGCATCTTCAACCACAGACAAAGAAAATGAAGCTGTTGAAGAAGTAGAAGGAGCTGGCTGAAACAGAGGAGCAAAATAGAGACCATTTTGGTAGCTACCAATTAAGAAGAATAGTCTGAGTCATTGAAGGGTCCTGAAGGACACAATGATCAGCAGTGAATGACACAGAATATGACAAAGCTGATGTTAATCTTCGAATGGAAATAAGATTAAATTTAAAACTAGGAACAAACATGACATTTTACAATGTAATGTGAGCATTCAATTGAACAGTTCCAACATGTGTAATTTGTGCTTTTGTGCCATCAGGAATGGTGATAAATCTAGGTATATGTAGCAATGTTAAAGTAGTAAACATGTTTTTCTCATAACACATATGATCAGAAGATCCACCATCAATTATCCATCCATTGGAAAAAGCAGCAGATAACAAACAATAGTTACCTGCAAATAAAGCTTCAGCATTCTCAGCAATAACATCCTCCTCCTTTGGAGCAGTTTGTTGTGCTTGTAACAAGTTCAGAAGTTGCTGCCTTAATGGTTGATCATTAAAAACATCAACAGCAGAAGCATTCCTCATAGAGTTACTAGAATCTGATGCATCAGAAACCTCAGTTTGAACACAATTGGCAAACCTCCTGACACCATTAGATCCCCCCTTAAACTGAGGTGGATAGCCATGAATCTTCCAACACCTCTCAATACTATGACCTGGAATCTGGCAGTGATCACAGTAATAGTTGATGGATCTTTTAAGACCCTGAGTTCTAGGAGCAGAACCTACATTCCCCTTATCAACTTGACCTCGCTCAATGAAACCAGACTTATTACAATTAAAATTTATGTCACCAAACTTTCTAGCAGCAAAGGCCAAAGGTTCTGTGACAGTGTTCTGTACTAAACTCAAATCTTTGTGCCTTTGTTCTTGGAGAATCATACGATACACATAAGACAAAGTAGGCAATTCAGGCATCACCAATATATTAGAACGCACTTATTTGTAAGTAGGATTCATTTTCATCAAAAAATGCATTGTTCTGTCATCATTCGGCCTCTTTAGAAACTTCTTAGTTAAAGAACAAGAACAATTTGCACAAGTGCAACGAGGAATAGGATCTAAGCTATCATATTCATCCCACAACGATTTCAGTTTGGTGTAGTAATCAGAAACATCAAGATTACCTTGCTGAAAATCAGAAATTTGTTGTCGAAGATCAAAGAGTTGAGCAAGAGATGACTGACCAAATCTTTCTTCAAGATCAAGCCAAATCTCACGAGCTGTATTGAACCAAATTACGCTCTTCGCAATCTTTGGATCAAGAGCTACAATTATCAGCCCAACAACATGCTATTGCAACGATCCCAAGCTCTATATGTTGAATCTCCAATGTCTGGTTTAGGCAAGGAACCATCAACAAAGCACATCTTGTGCTTAGCTTGTAAGCCAATTATCATAGATCGTCGCCAATCATTATAACCAACACCATTGAACAACTCTGAAACAAACTTTTGTTGAGCTGTATCTGAAGGATGAATATAGAAATGACTATAAGGATCTTGTGTGGGTTCAAGAATGCGATTTTAACTTTGAGAGTGATGAAAAATAGTTTCTGAAGAATTCATGGTGAAAAATGAAATAGAAAAGAATTCAATCAAACAACTGTTGAATGAAGAATGATGAGAAATTCGCTCAAAGAATTTCAGAGAAATTGCTCTAAAAGAAGATAAAAATCGCTCAAAAGGATAAAATCAATCAATCAATCTGCTCAAAGAATTGCAAGCAAATAAATCGCTCAAATAATTCGCTCAAATTTTAGCTCAAAGATATCAACAAAAATGGTGATTTTAGCTCAGAAGAAATCATCGCTCAAAGCAAAAAAAACATTTAATCGAAAATGAGAAGAAGCTTTGAAGCTTCAATTCAAGACGTTAATGGAGGAAAAAAGAGCATGGCTCTGATACCATGTCAGAGTGCACATAAGAAAATAGAGAGAGAAAAATAACAAACTTTATTTCTGTTTTATTGTTGTAACTAACTCTCTAATTTCTTGTTATTACATGTGTCTTATATATTGATGGAGCTAGTAGCTGTCATAATCAGCTCTAACCACTTGGTAGTCACATGTGTAAAGTAGAAAAATACATTGCTCAATACTATACTAAGCTACATTAAACTAAGCTGCATTAGTAGATATACCAACAAGATTATATAGAAATATTGAAATATGATGATTGTTGCTTCATGTTGCGTTATAAGAAATATGTGCAAATTATGAACATCTATAGGTATATATGTGTACGAAGGTAGAGAATGAAATAAATACAAAATAATACATCGAGTATCCAAATTTAGTCAATAAATAATCTAAGACCACCGATAACACATAATCTAATGATCATTAACAAAAGTAACAATATAAACAACAATTATAATTATTATTATTATTATTATTATTATTATTATGATAGTAAATGAAACCATAATTTAGTTATAGTTGTTAAATAAGTGCATTGCCCACATATCTTCTTCTGGAGTAGGCCAGAAATGTTCACTATTAACACCAGGATGATGGTGATGCATTATTTGAGGAGGCACAACATTAAAACTTGTGGTCTCTATGGCTTGCTGGTGTTGATGATCTAAAGGGTATGACGAAGAAGCAGATATCAAAGGCAAATAAGGAGGATCTTGAGATGAGACAATATAGTTTGGAGGTGTGGAAGCAGCAGAAGCACTAGAAATTTGGCCTTGCTCTTGGTTATTACAAGAGTTCATTTGAATTGATGTAGTTGTTGTTGTACTGCCTTCTGCTTGCTTTAGATGCTTTTGAATCCTTGTTCTCCAGTAGTTCTTTATTTCGTTGTCTGTTCTACCTGGTAGATGCTTTGCTATCTTTGACCACCTATGATAAATACATATCATTATATACGCACCGTTAGTATATTTTAGTCAATCTATGCAATTAATGCATACTGTGTCATCTATAAATTAAGTGAAAGAATTGCAAAATGGAAAATGTGACATGTCCGGTTGGGACCTTGGAGGGATTGTGTTCTCGTCACATATGCAATTAGACCATCTCCGATGACACTCAAATTTGAGTATTGAAATATAAAATGAGTTATTTTTCACCTTCAATGATGATACCCAACGTACTTCTTTGAATAGCAACTCATATAATACCCAATTTTCTGATGGAGAAACTCTCACAGTATATACAGTTATCCCTTTCCCTTAAAACCAACTATTTCAATATAAATTTTAAAATTTAGATACATGAAACAATAAAAACTGAATAACTACATAAATTTCTATTAAGTTGAAACTCAGAGTCGAGTATTTATGCTTAGCAACTTTCATTTCGGGCTGCAAAATAAATTTAGATACCAATTTATTAGTAGTCTTTGTAAGAAAATATATTCTCTCTCCTATAAAAATCCCAATGAGTCTCATTAGTGGAGATGATCTTACTAAATAATCCTTCTATTTCATTTAATTTGTTACGATTGAAATCTTGCACGCTTACGAAGGGTTGAGCTAGAGGTTGATGTAAATTAATTTAAGGGTTTTTCTACATTGTGCCCCTAAGGTATGGGGTTTTCTACGCTGTGTCCTTTCAAATTAAAACTCTCACGTGGTGCCTCTAAGTTTCAATTAGTTACTATGTCATGACTTTGTAGTTAAACAAATATTAAATGCTCGTAAATTATTTGTTGTATGAGCTATAGTGCTCATAGTGCTCTTTAATTGCAAGGAAAATTGGAAGAGTATGTTTTATGAGTACAGGCGTATGAGCCACCAAATTGAGATTGAAATTGTGATATTTTTAACGAAAAGGTCATGGTTTAGTAACTTAATGAACCTTAAGGGCACCATGTGAAAGATTTAATTTGGGAGCGCACAACATAAAAAAAAAAAAACCAATACCCCAGGGACACCATGTAGAAAAACCCTTAATTTGATTAGAAAAAACAGATTTCAATGTCTTAATTAATGCTTGTAATAATTGAAATGATATATTTATTTACTTTATCCAATCACATGAAAGGATAAATTGACCATGATATTGCAAACTATTATATTTAAATTAATATATACCCAATAAAAGTGCTTTATATAGATGGAAAGATTTCAATTATAACAAATAAACGAAAACACCATAAACGAAATGTGTAATAAGCTTTGGAAAATGGAGAAATACAACATGAATCAAATCTTAACGATCAATTATAACGATAGTTAATTCACTTATGTGGTCATCATTATATTGTTTCTTGTTTGTAGTAATTAACTTGGACTTGAATGTGAAGCCAATGCATAGTTAGATCCTATAAAGTTTGAGTGTTTGACAATGTGGATACATGGACTAAGGACAAAATCTTTTTGCCGAAACTTGCTAATAGAAAAGGAGGAGAATTTTTATACAGTTGACCTAATTATTATAATGTGATTATATGCGATATGGTTTCAAGAGTTTGTCTAAACATTTGATAATAACCTAATCACCAATAATGACTAAACATTTGATAATAACTTAATTACTAGTATTGCAAACATTCTCCTACTTCTTCGTGATTTGGGTGTAGGTTTTTTTTTTCAATATCCAAGAAAGTGATAAGCTTGACTTATTATTGCAATTTACATTAGTGGTAGATCATTCTATACCCATAGATTAAGTAAAGTAGCAACGCATCCTTGAACTTGTGCTTATAAGAGTGAGTTTGCAATACACATTTTTCAACACTAATGTTATGTATTCAACACATAATATTCACTTTTGAGAATATAAAATTAATACTTCATTAAGTGATGATTTTATATGCAATACCCTAAAAACTTTCATTTTTGTGAATTTATTTCTTGATGAGTGTTATTCACTTTTTTGTATGTAATATTCACTTTGTAAAAATTTATGAATTTGTTCTACTTATGAACTTGTTAATTTATAAAACAATCCTTGTTGAATAATATTCATCTTTTGACGAGTAATATGCACTTTCATATGTCTAATATTCATTTTACACCAGGTAATTTTCCTTTAATCTGTTTTAAAACTTATTTATCTTTATTTGGAAACGAAAAATGTAATATTTCAATCCTAATGAATAATATTTATCTTAATTATTATATTTAATGTTCAATTCTACATGAGTAATATTCAATTTTGGTCTAAAGTTGAGTTTTGTTCACTTCATCATTAATCTACCATCGATTTGCATCTTTGTTTTATCCTTTTACCTTCAAAAATAATATTCAAAATTATTAACATTCATTGTAATAAGGCATAACAATCACTTTGTTTCACATAATATTTATTATGTTACTCAACGTTGTATACTTTCAAGATATGAATATTTTTAAAAGATTAATATTACTTTGAATATTGAATTTTTAATGTAATATTCATACGAAGTGGAGTATTTTAGAAAAAAAAAAAAAAAACTAACAATGAATATTACACAGTATAAAACGAATATTTCATTATTGAGTATTCAATAGAGGAAAGTGAATATTTTTTCCAGTAAAATGAATATTACATTAAGAAAAATGAATCTTATGTCCTGAAAACAGAATATTACATCGATAGAATGTGAATATTATTACATTGAAAAAAACAAGTTATTTCATTCAATAAAATGAATACTACATAGTCAAAAATGTATATTACATTTTGAAAACATAAGAATAATATTTTTGATGATCCATTAACAAATAATCACTTTAAGTGAATATGAATTAGAATATTGTAAATATTATCTTATGTAAGTTTAATATTCATAATTTCCAAAAAAAAATAATAAAAAAAAAATCATACCTTCTTCTTGATAAATTTTGTTAAAGTTTACTTGAAATTGATTTTGACTATGGAAGTTTTTATCAAGTTCTGAAAATATTTTTTCAACGAATCTTCCATTGTTGAAGACAACAAAGTTTGATTTTGAAATTTTAATAGGTGAGAGGAGAGAAAGTGGGAAATAAATGAGAGAAAAAATGGGCAATTGAATTGGGGAAATAAAGGGGAAAAAAAACAAGATATATATAGAGTAATGATAGGGAGTATACTTGGAAATATACTCATGAAAGTATAGTATAACAATTGGTTCAGTTAATTGTCTTTTTTTTTGTTCGGTCAGAATAAGCCCAAACGAACCGGGTCTAAGAATCCTTTGAAAGTTGTTTTAAAGTTATCGGCTTTCATCTAATTTTTGTAAAAGTCATCTTTACACATTATTTTAATTTAATCCATATGATATTCTATTTTCTTACCGAGTTTGGTTTTGCAATGGATGTTATGCTTCTGTTGATGTTCTTGATGATGCTTAGGAAGCTTTCGTTAATTTTTTTTTTTTGATGACAAGCAAGAAAAAGCTTTTGCTGCATTAGGAGCATGGTTTGAGGTGAAGAAGCTTATTCAATTTTGTAATTACTCAATTCAAGGCTCCCTTTTCATTCAAATTTTGTAATTTTTATTCAATTTTATCGATTTACTTAATGCTCTTGCTAATTCTTAGAATAATACTTATATGGGGTTTTCGTAAGGAAAAATTCATAAATATAATCCCAACTATGGGCGTTCACCTAATAAAAAACCGAACTTTGATTAATCCAAAAATGGACCCAACTTTCATGCTCATTTTCCAATATTGGTCCCTCCTAAAATTTAACCTGTAAAATCAAGTAAATCTTGTTAATTATCCGGTTTTTTCTTAACATTTTTAGGTTTCGGGTGGAAGGGATGGTTGTGGTGGTGTTTTCGGGTGGTCTTGCTTAAGCAAAAACCGGATAATTAGCAAGATTTACTTGATTTTACTTTTTAAAAATTAAGAGGGTCCAAAATTGGAAAATGGGCATGAAAGTTGGGTCTATTTTTGGATTAATCAAAGTTCGGTCTTTTATTAGGTGAACGCCCATAATTGGGATTATCTGTATGAAATTTTCCTTTTCGTAATAAGGTTCTATTATCAATTGTTCATCTGTGAAATCAATTACGCTTATTGTTTGGGCTACTTCAATCATGAGTGAGTACACTATTTTTTAGGGTTTAAGAGATCTACGAAACGTAGTGGGACATTCTGTTTGTAATTAACTTGTTTCTTAGTTAATGTTAAATTCCTATTACTCCATAATTAGTTAGTCAAATTCGACCCATTTTTAATATTATTATTTATAAATACATCTTACAATATCATTTCCCAAAGAATATGAAGTTTTAATTATTGACATTATTTTAATTATTGTTATTACTTGCACAAAAGTTGTTATAATATACAAGGGCGAACTCACATTAGGGCACCCCTATGCAAGTGCCCACCCATTATTAAAAAAAAATTTCATGGGCTTCATTTTTCTTCAGAATCACGCATTACACTTCAAACCCAAAAAAACTCTGACTTTCTCTCTCTAACTCAAGTCAAAGTTCAAACCGTAATATCTCAAACAACCGCCTGAGTCTCCACCTGTCGTCGTCATCTGGGAGTTGTCGTGGTCACTCGGCCGTCCACTGTAGCCATGCCAGGCGCTAGTCTGCCAGTTTTTCAAGTATTTTTTTTTCCTTTTTTGTTTTAATTTTCTGATTTTCCATTTAATATACTTGTTTAAGTTATGAATTGGTTTTAAAGTTTTAATTATCATGTTGGTTTGTTGATGAATGATGGTTTGAATCACTTGATGTTGGGTAATTTGGACTTTTGGAGTTGCATACTTGGATTGGTGATTCACTACAAAAATAAGTTAATTTAGCAACTGATTTTGGCAACCATTTTAAATTGATTGCAAAATTGGCAAGAAAATATCGAAAAATGGTTGTTAAATTTATGCACTAAAATTGACAACCAAATGATTTATATTTTGTTGCTAACTGGCAACAAATGTTGAATAAAGAGTTGCTAACCTTATGCATCAAAATTGACAACCAAATGATTTTTTAATGTTTGCTAAATGGCAACAAATTATCAAAAAAATAGTTGCTAAAATTATGCACTAAAATTGGCAACCAAATGGTTTTAAATTGGTTGCTACTAAATAATGGCAACCAAATTTATAAAAAAAATGGTTGCTAAGCTTATGCACAAAACTTGGCAACCAAATGATTTTTAATTGGTTGCTAATTGGCAACCAAATATCTAATTGGTTGCTAATTGGCAACCAAATATCAAAAAACTGGTAGCTAAGCTTATCCATGATTGCTTAAAAACATTTGCTATACTATTATTGGTAACAAGATACATCTTCCTTTTAG
Organism: Suaeda aralocaspica; assembly: GCA_016808085.1. Taxonomy (NCBI): domain Eukaryota; kingdom Viridiplantae; phylum Streptophyta; class Magnoliopsida; order Caryophyllales; family Amaranthaceae; genus Suaeda; species Suaeda aralocaspica. The sequence continues at coordinate 810,039 of PYUH01004037.1, read as the reverse complement.
GCCGCTTATGTACTAAGATACTCTAAAGTTAAGCATGCTCCATCAAGAGTAGTGTTAGGATGGGTGACCTCCTTGGGAAGTTGATAGTTAAGAGTAGAGACTATTTCTTTAAACATTTTTGAAAATTTTGGCAACCAAAATTGTCAGATTTGGTTGGTATTTGGCAACGAAAACTGATAATTTGGTTGCTAGATAGGGAAAGTTAACATCTAGTGTGGCAACCAAATATAAATAAATGGCTGTCATAATTTGCAACAAATTTTTAGTTGGTTGCTAAATGGCAACCAAATTTACAAACAATTGGTTGCTAAATTTCAATGGCTACCACCTATATAGCAACTAGCATATTTGGTTGGCAATTTGGCTGTTAAGCATAATAGCAACCGATTTTCCATGCTTAGCAACCAATTTCAGTGGTTGCTAATTTCACTTTTTTTTTGTAGTGATTGTTGAATGTTGAATCTTGAAGTTAGATTGTTATTTTTTTTTTAAAATTTGTTATGTCAAATTGTTTAGATTTGATTGTTGAATGTTGAAACTTGTAGTGTAATAGAAATTTTGAGATTTAATAATTGGATTGATACATCCAATTAGATTTAGTTGAATTTTAATATTTGTAGTTTATGTAGATTAATTAATACTTATGTTTCAAATTTTAAGATTTGATAAATGACAATACTTAAATTATTATAATTAGTTTATTGGTGATTATAACGTCTAGTTTAATAAATTGGTAGCCTAAATGATTAAATATATGTCTAATTTTATTGTATATTGTGTAATTCTTAGAATGAAGAGAAGCAATTAAAACAACAAAAAAAAGCATTGCATTTTTCTCCATAAAAAGCTAACACATGTCAAAGTAGTGAATATACTTCTCCAACTCAAACAAATGCACAATTGTAGTAGTTTTTAATTGTTTAAATTTCTTTCTAATTTGATAGTGTATGACATTATCATTTTTTATCACTAATTTATTTGATTGTTTTTGACAATTCGCAGCTTTGTATGGTTGTTCGGTTCCCATCCATGCTCAAATTCCTAGCTCCACCCTCAATTATATCTGAGGAATTGGTGCAGGAAACATGGAAAAATAGATCGAGTGCCCAACTATTCCAAAATCTAATGCAAAACTTATCACTGCTTGTGATTTGCGCACAAAATGTAAATCTTTGGTTCAAGACACCTTTTAGGAAACCATCTTTTAATCAAGAAATCTTTAATATATGTGTGATTAAAATTAGGAATCATGTGCAAGAAAATTGTGGGGGGAGGGGGGAAGGGGGAGGGAGAGGGAGGATTATTAATCACTAACTAAAATCTATCGTCGTTGCGCTATACTTCTTGTTTTCTCTCCCAAAAAACCATAGCCTCTATCCTTTCCATCCATTTATTAATTTCTTATATGTTTTCGTTTATGTGTTTTTACTTTTGATTCGTCAACAATATTTCCTCCATTAGAGAGGATCGTTGATCCCTTGAAAGAAAGGGTTGTCCTATCCCCTTTCAGAGGGACTACTGTATGGTTGTACTCTTTATGTTTGTAGATATATTGAGTCATGGTACATTTAGTTTGTTGATGAAGGTTTATACGGGTGTGTAAGGATTTTATTTTATCAGATACATGGAGATGTTTCATATGAAGATCATCCTCACAGTTATAACACATCATTAGAATATCTCTTCAGCACAGGCGGATAGCTATATATTCTAGTGATGTAAGTGAGAGATGCTCCACAGTGCAAGATCTAATTGACGATAGTAGTTTTGATGAAGGAATACTTTATTGGATTCAATTTCTCATGTATTTGTTAGAATCGAAGGTTTTTTTAGATGAAGTATGACTAATTATTAATATATAATATTTGGTTAAAAAAACACTAGTGGCGGGCAATTTTGTGCATTGATAGCCACAAAATGGTGTATGTATCAAAAATAAAAACAAAAACATGTAGACCTTAAGGCAAAAAAAAAAAAAAGAAATAACAATAAAGTGAAAATTGTGGTCCCATTCAACTTTATTAGGGCCGCCAACACGCTCAAACACACAATAGTATAATATTGTCCGCTTTAGGCTAAGCACACATGACTTTGTTTTTGGGCTCTTTTTCAAAAGGTCTTGTACTAGTATATATTGAGCACCACTATATAAATATCTCATCTTCTTGCTATTGTTTTCATGTGAGACTTGAGATGCACTTATTTTCCCAACAAACTTTTTTCAATAGCTTTTTTTCCTATGCCTTTGATTATGCTCTATTATGATTCTTGTCATGCTCAATACAATTTTACTTTTCCTCATATGATTTTTACCCCTCTCTATCCAATAAAGTGGTTTAAATCTATGCAAGCCAATTGACGAATTCAAGAGTTGAAATTGGGGTAAATTTAACAAATTATAAAGGATCCAATGTTCCACCATTTTTTAAAGTTGTTCCACATAAATATATAATATTCGCCATTTAAAAAAAATATATGTAAAATATTATTTTAAGTTGATAATAATATTAAACGTGATTAGTGTGAGTGGTAGGATAATAAATTCTCCCAAATATATGCGATGAGAGTCAAACTCGGGTGTCATCCTTGGAATTCGAGTAGGAGTAGGGGTAGGGGTACAAGTGAATCAAGCCCAAACTCTCATGTCAAATTTTTTTCAATTTTTTGTTACATTCGCTCAATATATGTATTAAAAAGTTCAGTTATATAACTTTTACTTGTGGAGAGTATCTTTTTAAAAAAAATCATCTTAGGAGCAACAAGAGATGCCAATTTCAACTCAACTGCAATAATTTAATTTCTTCTGAAAAGTAAAGCCAAAATAAAAAATTAAAGAAAAATAATGGAAATCGGAAAGAACAAACAAATTAAGAGGAAAAAAGAAAAAAATGTTGTGCATTTAGTCGCTAAATATTATACTTCTTTTGCGTTATTGCCTAACAGATAGCGATAAAATTCTCTTATAAAAAAATTAGCCAATAAATATCGAGGAAGAAATTTTCTTAGCCACAAAAATTATAGATGGCCACGTGCTAGAATTGATTTATCATCATGTTACTTTCCATTAACTAAGCACATGCTAAAGCACATGTATATAATCCTTCAATGGAAAAGAGCACATGGTAAACGTTGATGTTTTCCAATGTATTCCACACGCAAGTTTTTTAAATGGAAAATGGAGGCTAGAAACCTTGAGACATATGCACGAGGGCTTTTATTTTACAGAGCTTTGCTTCTTTCTTAATTATTGTTGAAAATAGAAAAATTGCATGAGTTTGATGTGAGAAAGGTGTACGGATTTTTCACCACCCACTCTTATACAAAACTTATCAGAGGTCATAATTCCATACGGGTATGAAACGTTCATCTTTTGTATGTTTAGCAGAATCTATGTAATAGGATTATCAAATACAAACATCTTACATATGTGTATGTAAATAGTTAATTTTTGAGCTATATATGCTCATATTATCCAAATACGATGTATCTATTAAAAAGATATTTGAAAATGAAGAAAAAGATCCATGTGATAAGGGTATAATATTGATTGTTAAGGTTCAGGAATTGGTTTTATACTCTATCAAATATAGAGAACTTCATGACAATATATATATATATATATATATAGAGCAAGAATCCACTAAAAACCTTAAATTTGCTAAAAACCATGAAAACCACAAAAAAAGGGTACATATAAGATTTAAAGCGGTACATATTAAGATTAAAGTGGTATAGGTACATTTACAACAATTTTTTTTATTATTTATGAAAATGTCATCAATGAAATATGTGTACCCTTTATACCTCTATTGTACCTTTTTTTTGTGGTTTTCACGATGAAAACAGTTTTCACATGATCCTCTTTCTATATATATATATACATATAATTTTGTTACATCCATTTTTTTTTATAAATAATGCAATTATTTTGATATGGATATTGGATAATGTATATAAAGTTTTGACAAAAATATATGAAATATATTATAATAGCTTAATAAATTATAATAAAATTATCCTATCAAAACTCCAAATAAAAAAAATATTGTATTTAGTACTTTTAATTTTAAGGCGACAACCTCAAATTATTATTATTATTATTATTATTATTATTATTATTATTATTATTATTATTATTATTATTATTATTATTATTATTATTATTATTATTAT